>JAVCKZ010081014.1:0-12687 GCA_034780755.1 Lepetodrilus elevatus
TAGGATTTAACAGGAACTGTATTCTTCTGTTGCTATAGGCATTGGTGTTCTAGGATTTAACAGGAACTGTATTCTTCTGTTGCTATAGGCATTGGTGTTCTAGGATTTAACAGGAACTGTATTCTTCTGTTGCTATAGGCATTGGTGTTCTAGGATTTAACAGGAACTGTATTCTTCTGTTGCTATAGGCATTGGTGTTCTAGGATTTAACAGGAACTGTATTCTTCAATGTTGCCATAGGCTAGGCATCCTCCAATGTTGTCATAGGAACTGTATTCTTCTATGTTGTCCTAGGCATTGGTGTCGTACAATGACAATGTTGTCACTTGAAATTACCACTATGTCAAAATGTTAAGATTTGATTGGTTGATGAGATCTTGATCCTATGCCTACGAACCACACATCTGTGTCAGACTGTGAGAAATAAATCTCTCAGTGGGAGAATAAATCCTGAATACACCGCCATGTGACTCATGCTTTCTACATGACATTGAAAAAGTCACCTTGATGTATTGTGACTTGCGTGTTCAGCTATCCTCGTCATGTTTTCTATTAATGAGTATGCATTTCAATTTTTTTTATCAACTCTTTTGCAACTGCAGATACATGCCTGCAAGATAAATTCATTGTAGCAGTATCACTTGGGTTATATGTGTTAATGCATTTTGTGTTTGGATGTATCCCGCCAAGATGATGGAAGGAACTGTATTCTTCAATGTTGTCATAGTATTCTTCAATGTTGTCATAGCATTGTGTCATAGTATTCTTCCATGGATGCGTTCACGTCATTATCATAATAAATAAATGTTAATAATGTCACAAGTGGTATTGTTCTTGTTGTCATAAAGATTGCAATTCTTCATGTTGTCATACGACACAGTTTTAAGCAAGGCAATGCATCATGTCAGAAGTATTGAGATTTTTCACTTTCTGTCAGAAGCGTTTTCAACAGCATCAATTATTCATGTTCATGAGGTTTCTTCATAATGTTACAAACACATGTCATCTGTAGGTTGTCAAAAGCAAACATATTCTTCATCAGATCTGTACATATGGACATTTGTATTCTTAGTCTTGTCACAAGCATTGGGATTTTGTCAAAATCATTTGGAATTGTGTTGTCACAAGCAAATGGGATTCTTAATATATTGTCACAAGCTTTGGCTAAAATTGGGGATACAAATATTTTTGTTTAGTATATATTGGGATTGTTTATATTGTCCAAAGATTTGGAATTCTTCATATTATCATAAACATTGTGATAGTTTATGTTTTACAAAATAAATGCAACTTCATTGTAATCATTGATAATATAAAACAAATCATGATTTGTCTATATATTGTAAAGAATTATTAATATTTTTCATATATTATTGTGTTGATGGTATAATTGTATTTCATATTTCCACTGATCAAATAGGCTATAGTCACATGGCAAGTGACATGATGTCTTAGTTAAAATATGCACAGATAGACAGATACTAGAAGTAATATGAATACTAACGGTATTCAATATTTGAAAACACAATTTTATAATGATGAAATTAAAACTCTTTAGCAAACAGAAGCATAGAAAGTTATGAGATATATATAATATAAATAGATAGATATGGGGCACATTTTAGCAGTTTTCTAAATTTAGTAGGGCAAAATATTAGCTTCACATATTAAATGCTGGTTACAAAGCTGTACTGAGGATTGAGTGTGCACGGTTTCATTATGTTCATAACTGATGGGCCAAGGGTAGTGATCAACTGTCTGTTCTTGTAACAAATTGATAAAAGATTATAATAATATGCTGACTTTATTCTCAGAGTGACAGTTCATATTTGAGAAAAACATTCGGCATTATTCAAGATGAACATCCATCTTCAACAGTTCATTTTCTCTGGAATATGGTTTTACTGTTACCAACCAAATATGGCTTTATTATTATGGTTTTATTGCCAATGCATCCTTTATAACACACAGTCACAGTAGCGACGGCCGACTTCAACACTTGCTAGCCTAGCTGTATGTATGTATGTAACAAACTCTGTCAACATGGTTCCAATGGCATCACATACAGTCAGTCACATGTTTCACTCACATTACTACATACTAGAAGCTATACGTCACAGGCATGGGACAGGGCACCAGTCATGAGCGTGCAGCTGCACGGACTGCACGGACGATTATTCAGAGAGAAATTTTTCACAGAATATGAGTTTTACCAACTCCTTTCCTCTATGTAATACTTGTACAAGTTGTAGCTCTACAAATACTACATTGAAATGCAGCCCAATTTCAGATCAGACAGCTTGTGCGAGATTAATAGCATGACTGATGATCTGTAACCCAATTCATCAGTAGAATTGCTATAAAGGGCATCAACCACTGGTTTCAGCAGGGGAAATACTAGGGGTGTCACGATTCACTGATGCATCACCATTTTACCTCTTATATCATGATACGCGATTCTGTTTTTGTGAATCGATTCATAATTTTAATGTGAAATGCATAGTCGCGATATGAATCGTGAGCCTTGTATCATGATATTGATAAGTATCGTATCACGAGATAGGCGAATCGTGGCACCCCTATGAAATACATACATACTGTTTGTGGTGGTACTAGCTATAGAATACATACTGTTTGTGGGTATGATAGAGGTCGTAGTCTGTCGTAGTCCTCTTGACCCGCTGTATCCCATAGACCCAGGTTAATGGGTTTGCCATCTACCATTACATTAGCAGAATAATTGTCGAAACTGAAACAAACAACAACATATTGAATATATGCACACAAACATCATCTGACAACAGCTTCTCATTAAGAATGTGTCGTGTAAACATAAACATCAGGGCAGAAGGTATTCAAACATGGCTGGAAGACAATGTGGTGGACCCAGTCATACCATGTCAATTAACTTCTCTATGTGCGTTTACATCTCTGCTACAAATTATCGAAAAAGTTACATATCTGAGTCCTGACAGTAAATTATTGAACTTTAGCAGTTGAAGTCATCATGGTGTTCAACAATATCAAAAGGTAGCCAGCCATTCATAAGAAAACTGAATTGCCAGAAGATACAAAGAACTAATATTCATTAGTCATATAACTGAATTGTCCGTGTTTCCATGTCCTGTTAAATTACAGCTCTACTGAACTAAACAAAAGGGGCAGTAATTTATATATATTGTAATCAATGCCACATCATTAATTTTTATTTGGGCTTGAAACTGGTTGATATTTAAATGATGATACATACCAGGTATGCAGATTTATATTATTATTATTATTACCGTAATTACCAGTATTTATTATTGGGGACATATTCGTATTTATTATTGGGTCATATTCGTATTTATTATATGGGGTCATATCCACTTTAAAAATATATTTATAAGGTAAACTGTTACCATAACATTCAAGAACCAGGTTATTTATCTTGATCGTAATTGTGATTTTCCAGGAAATTGTAATTTTCCGTCCCATCCATTGAACTTTTGAACTGATCTCTTTCTAGTCTACCACTGTATACTATGACTGACTGTATCAGTATCGTGTGGGTGATGAATAGGACCCCACCATGTACAGTTTGGTCGGGGATGGTGAGGACAACATGGATGGCTGGCTTGTATCAACACTGAGAACATATTACACTAGCCTGCCAGGCATACCATCGCCCTGTACATGCCTGGTACATACGACTACAATGACAGATCAACAATGACACACAATGCCAACAGAAGGTCAAAGGTTGTTTCCTCTGTTGGTCACGACTAACAATAAGAGCACAAAGTGCTGGCATTCTAACTCAGATACATTTCTACGTAATAGATGTTCAGATGGATGTAGTTCGAGTCAATCTCTTCCTGATCATTCAACATGTATAACCTACATGCTGGTTGACCCACTTCATGGTCAAGCGAACTATTTGTCTGACTGGTGTACCGGTAGTTAATAAACAGATTTAATTTGTCCATGTCTTTCATTGAAACCAGCTATTTATTCCTCATGATTTTTTGGGGGTGTGGGGAAACATTTTGTTATTGAAGACGAAAAAAAACCGTCCCAATTTAGACTGTAAACAGTTTCATAGCCCTAGGAAGAAAAGATAACAAGGCTAATCCACAACAATACTCCATAAATCTGTTCCCAACTTAGACTCAATTTATCCAACATTTTTATACTGCCAATGGACATCAATCCAATCAATGTAGCGTACATATAACAACAACCTAATTTCATTCGCTGAGCTCCACACTGTCTGTAGCCTGTAGCTAAAACACTAGCAGAGCTCTCCGCTTCACTGTACTACGATCTTCTGGTTTCACTTCCTGGTTTTGAGCATGTTGAGAGGGAGGTGAAAACTGCACCTTTCATATAGCTGTCGTGTTCTTTGTTGTGTGTACATGTGTCAGCGGTCTGGAAACCAGGCTACCAAACATTGCAGGGATCACCCCCAGATAACAATATTCAGATTATGTCCACAGCCGTTCCAAAGGTCTTCGATCATGCTGTCATTAGCCAGACCGAAATCTCGGAATAAATTCTTGGAATCTGGTACATATTGGTGGAATGACATCTATACTGGTTGGAATCATGATGAAGAAACAAGACTAGTCCAGAAGAAGGCCACAATTACAACACAGAAATCAATAGGATCATCTGTGTAGTCAACTGTCTGTGTATCAATGCACACTGATCATGGTTAATGTCTCATGTTAATTTTGATTATGTAAATCCTCATTCTGTCAGTGTCATGGATAATTTTGCAGTGCACAATATTTAGTTTAGACGGATTCTGTGAATTCTTGTTCCTTCATTGTCAAATAACAAAATAATTACCAGACTTGAGAACATGTCATGAGTTTGTAGACATTTCTATCATTAGAAATCAGCTCATCATTATGTATTTAGTATTATGTCTTTATTCTCATGTCACAAATTATGTTGGAATAGTTAACATGGTTAAAGGCATACGATTGTGGTTTGTTGACATATTTCACAATCAAAATTATTTTTCAATATCTTCATATTTTTCTCTCATATTTTTGTGTTGTTTTTATCACAAGATAACAAAATAATTAATTAAATAAAATATATGAAAATATTGAAAACCAGTGGGATATGCAAAAAATGTAGCTTGTCAAATGTACATACTTGTCAACAAACTGTGATTGTATGCCTTTAAAACGACAATAAGATAAGAACAGCTGATAATATGAAAACCTAACTCTAAAAATAAACAACCAACACTGTTAGAGTAATAGTATCCATTCAAGCCAAGAAGTGTAGTGTATACTCTTGTTCCGCATACTGAATTAAATATTAGGACCTCAAATTGCACACACACTATATTTAGGTGGTATTTATTATATCAGAGACAAAACTAGTAAATATATTGAATTTAAAATAATTAGGTGCAGATTTTATGTTTATCACATTGTGTGGAGTGGGAGAGTCCATATTTTAGTTAGGTCATGTTATTACTAATGTGTACTCATCTCAGCAACAAAGATATCTTACACATCTCAGACTGACAACCACAATACAACTCATAATAGTTATCCAGGCTGCTAATGATAAATGTCAAACTTTATAAAGCTGGCAACTTGTGCTCTAGCATTATACAGTACTGACATATGTAATAACCACACTTTTTCACTCAAAATTGCTTAAATATCCATGTATAGTTGGATGACTATGCCTGACAGACATGCCTGATGTACCACAACACGTACACATGTACCACTGGGAGTGGCTCAGCACACGGCAGTCGTAGTCACAGCCAGTGGTAGGTAGGCTTGTACAAGTTGTAGGTAGGTGTGTACGCCCCACACAGGGGCCACGCACAGGTCAAGTCGGGAGTCGGTCCGCCACTCAACAGCTTCCTACACTCCTACACAGCGGCAGATTAACTAGTCAGTACACGATGCAGATTAACTCTAGTCAGTAATCAAGGAGGATAATTAGGATGCACACAGGCCGACTGGGTCACATCAGTCAACAGATAGAGCAGTGCATAACTCAGTCGCTGTAATTGGATACATATGTGCAACACAACGACAGCTGTGTTTCTCCAATACACTGCTTCATTCAAATTATCTATGCTCACTGATAATGGATTGTATAATATACCGATAAAGCTATAGTCTTTTTCTTGTATTGATGCACTTCAAATATTAGTTAGTAACAACCATGATGTCCAAAAAATAATAACATAAATATGAACAATGAATAAACAACAAATAACTAATTTCTTTTTAATTTAGTTAGTTTTTTTAATGGGGATTAATAGCGCTGAATGTTGCAGTAAACCACGACCACAGACTGGTACTAACAGAGCAAGGATAGTTATACTGCCACAGTATAGACAGTGTGCATCCTATCATGATTGCATCAGAAAGGTAACTATCTAATCACTAGGTTTAAACAAAACATCTATATTTGTATACATATTAATTTATTAAAAAATATATACTGGTAATTCATTTTGTGTAGTACTTTTGTTAGCTTATCTTGTCAGCTCCTATCTACAGATTACAACCAATGACCAGACCCTGTCTTGCATGCATCAATCCCATTAAAGAACGTAAACAATATTCTACAGAATTTTTTTTCCTTTATACGCAATATTAAATTCTGCCTCTGACCTATATTTGGTATCAGTGTACACTTTTATCAAGTTTGTATCTCGCAGTTCAGCCCTGAGAACATGGAGAAGAGATATAAGGTTTAAATTGACGGCAAATCTTATACACTTGCAGGCAATCGCACCATTAAGTGGCAATAAAGCGTAGGCCTACAGATAATGGAAGTTTGTTAGCCTGAAAACAGTGAGCAGGGCTGGCTACACATAATCAATACGCAAGTTGACAAGGAGGATGGCATAAAGAACTCGCATCTCATAATACCGTAGCCTACAATCTCCATCCACGATTAGGCTACGGTATTTGCAATCTCGTAATAATTAACTACTGTCCACTTGCACCTACCAGATTACAGCAGTTACAGCTACATCTCCTCGCACGTAGCTGGATGTAATCATATACATGCAGAATTTGGTCTGGAGATTTTTGGCACTTAAATCAAAGTAATTTATCACCATGATATCAATTTGGGAAGCAGTTAATTTGGCAACCGGAGATACCCTCAAAGAGCAGTTCCTAATCCAGTAGGAAGAGGGTTAAATACAACTTTAAAATGTGTTGAAATTCAGAATTCTGAATTATATGTGTTGTATGGTTGAAGTACACATTCCTAAGTCGTGTATGGGTGAATGAGTGAATATTTAATTTAACGTTGTTGCGGGAATCTTTCGCCTATTTGCAATGATAGTATATGGTTGAAATATTCCAACTGCGACCAAAAACACTAATTCAATCAATCAAAACATATTCTAGATTTAACTTATAAAGTTTAATTATAATAAAATTCTCTAAGATTTCAAAAATGTAATATAAATTTTTATTTTGCCACACAACGACAGCAGCCCTGCAGGCATTTGTGGCCAAGTCTTAGACTGAAGTAAGAGAAAGTGTGCTGTTTACTAGTCTGTCATTAAGCTCCACCTAGACATGTATGCAATATGACAGTCAGCAGTAATTAGCATGATTAATGAGGTGTGATCATGGACACTGAGTTCAACAACAAGGAGAGTTTGACAACGTCATTTGGGAAGGAATTTGTCGCATGACCATGACAACCATGGACACTGAAACTAAGGCCATGGCTTTAGTCATATTAATTAGAATTTAGATCTTGGAATGCGAGAGTTAATGTATTCATTATCATACTACACTACCTATGGGAATGGTGAGCATATTAATTCTATGTTAATTTGCTTTCTTTCATTCCAAGTGTAAACCACATGGGTGTATATTAATTCCAATTAGTAATCTCAGCGAGTGAATTGTTGTTTAACGTTGCTGTGGAAAGCTAAAGTACGCCCATGTGACGATTGTAGCAAGAATATTTCATGTGGATTAACCCGTGTGGCCTGGAACACTCAATCATACAAACTTACTACAATCTATAATTGATTGAGTTAAACGCAGGATATAGTTGATATAAATTTATTAAAATATAATTTTATTTTAAAAATGTTGTAAAAAAACCACCTTCTCCACATACAAGTTGCATCTCTGGTTATTTCCAGCACGGAGAGGGTTAACACAGGTTAACATGTATACTCACACTGTGGGGATGTACTCTCCGGGGAAGGCATTTGTGGTGTAGCTGATCAGTAGACAGGTCTTACCTACAGCACTGTAAACAAACAGATAACGTTGCATTAACACATGTATTCTAGATTTGTATGAATGAATGAATTACTGTTTTACATCATAGCGGGAATATTTCACCCATAGGTGACGACTCTAGATTCGTAAATAACCAAAATAAAATATTTAAAGAAAGAAGTTTAATTTGTAATAAACACACATTACATTACTGTATCACACTAAAAAATAGGCGACTGGTATTGAGGTAAGGTTGTCACATCTACAGCAAAATCTGTCAGCACTGTGTTGTGTTTTGTTGGTAAATGTTTGTAAACAAAAACAAAAGCCACACTCACATGATCACACATATACGGTACTGTTTTTGTTGTTGTTGCTAGTTTTTTTGTATCCAGAAAGAAACAGGTGCATTTTGCAATTGTTTTGTATGAAATATTTACCTACACTGACTAGAACTTTACAAACAGAATGCAGGGAGATAGATCACGGCATACAAGCAAGTCTAATTATTGGCACATAAAGTTGAAGGGTAGGTCATCATATTATGTTTGTGACTTTTGCACGATGGTCTTTACTTTTACCGATAGTGATATGGTAAATCTTGTATAACAATCAAATGGTACGTTTCAGAATACCTGTTAATGATATCATCTAATCGATGGATGGAAAATATTAAACCAATATTTGGTCAGAAATTCTAACATATTAAATTGAACTGTAGACGGTTATCAACAGATAATCAAAATTATATTGCAAAATTGAACTGTCTGGAACTGTAGAAACATCAGTATGTACATCCATGTTCGAAACTTCCATCATGAAATCCAAATTAAAATTTGCAATGAGCATGATGAGAAATATATATAAATATCGGGAAAGTTACGAGAGCTGCTTAAGAAATTCCAGCCTGGGTACCCTTTCAAGAAGATCTCATATCCTCTTTAAATAATAGACCATATCTCTCATAGTGATCAGTGACATAGAGCAGTGTTGTCTCGTATTGGATGTGAACTTCATGAAACAATATGCAGGGAGATGAATTTCAAACACTTATAAATGTTATTTTACACAACAGTGGACATGGTGGAATACTTGGCCAACTTAGATTAGAATAGAGATCTGATAGCACTACGTAACACAGTTAACAGGGATCGAAATTAACACTAGTCCTCTAGCCCGGGCCATTTCTCCAAATGCTAAAGGTAGCCTAAGGACTAGTAGAAATCATAATATTTGTTATTTGTATCACTATTCGGGCTAGTAAGTTATAGTTAGTTTTGATCGCCGAGTTAACAGTCAAATAATATGATATTATCATAAATATAATACAATTTTATTGATTATTTATTTCCCCAGCTTGTTGTTTCAAGCTGACAGCCTGTCATCATGGTCATATTGAAATGATACATGTGCATAGTAATTAGTATGACACAACACTGCTGACATTGAATTGACGTCATAGGTGCATTTTGACGTCACAGATGCTACGACCATGGACGCATCTAGGATTGGAGTCTTTGAAAGTTTGATCAAAAGAATGTTGATGTTAAGCCTACTATTACTCAAATTACATCCATGGAAATATGATATTACACGATATTCTATTTCAGGGTTAGAACTTAACTTTAAAACATACTCGCCCGAATACTGATAAAAATAACAAAACATGAAATATTTACTCGCCCATAGGATACCGTTAACATTAGGAGGCTGCCGGGCGAGTGGGAACTTCTATCCCTGCTATTTAATTGTTCCTCATGCAATCATTTAATTCGGTCTCGCTGAAGCTTGTGCATAAAATTATTACTGGAATCGTAGATTACTTATACAGTGTTATAAGGGACTGGATAACCGACTCACGTTTTATCACGATTATGTTCCCGCCAAAGTGAGTGTTATGATACGTTTCCGGTTTAAATCTTTTAAATGGTGATATCCGAGATTGGGAAGTTGATTTAAGGTTCTCAATGTAACACTCGCCGGGGCCATCTCTCCCAATGATAAAGGTATCCTAAGGACGAGTAGGAATTCACGTATTTTGTAAACATTTGTTATTTGTATCATTATTCGGGCGAGTACATTTTAAGAATGATTATTGTAGAATCTATCTTCTTGTTGCATAACAGCAGTTTCTAACCATAATCAAAACATCGCTTCGCTATTCTCTGGGAGGATGGGTAAACAGCAGATACAACGTCATGTTCATTGTGACACATCCGTATGCTTGTGATACCCTTTACCTGAAGATGGAATAAGCTCAACTGCGAGAAATAATATGTGCTCCGCTACAAAGTCATATAAATATGAACAGGAGTCAGTTATCCAGTCCCTTATAACATGTATAATCTATGCAGGGAAAAAAGTAGTACATCAACTTAGTAATATCCTCTATTTATCCGTTTGTTGATGATAATGATCCTCGTCTTAATTGCTGTGGCGAAAATAATATTGAAATAATACAATAATGATGATAATTATCAACATGATGATGGGAATAAGATGTATGTTGACACTCGTATAATTTCTGCAAGATATCTACAATGTAATATTGTAATTTGTACCGACAGATAATAGTCCATTTCCACATAAATTAGATCAGCAGGTTGGTGAATATATTTATTATTATCTTAAAAAATAACAATATTGCAGTCTTCCTTTTTGACATGTCAGAATGATATGAAGGAAGTGCATTAACTATTACTTCCTGCTATGAAGTCGACCTGGTAGGCTGTGGAATATCCATAAGCTGAGTTGCTCCTAATCAGCCCTACACAACTAGGGCATTACTACTGTAGGAACAGGGAGCTGCAACCGGTAGATCTACACCCCCAAACACCCTACTATGCCTTGTTTATATCGTATTTATAATAAAGAAAATGAAAGCTGTATTGTACATTTCAAACCCACCCTATATATTTCACGATCTATGCAAATAGACAGATACCAGTTACGTGTGTGTGGAATGTTCAGAGCCATGAAACGCAACAGTAAGATGGAGGAAGTTTTGACCTGGTAAGAAAAATGTCAAACATTTACTTGTGTATGAACTTACCCGTCCCCAACCACCACACATTTGATGGCCTGCATGACTGGTTTGATCTCCGACTCGCTCCTCTTGCAGGTGATAACCAACAGTTACCAGATAGATCCGTGTTTAGATAGATAATATTGTAACGAGAAAATGGACGTCGCAAAGTTTTATACCCAATGCAGAACGAGTTATAAATAGTAATGCCGAAAATAGACGCAGAGGTACGGAGTTTACCGATAGGTGTCGCTTACTGGGTATAAATACCCCGTTCGGAATATTTAGTTGTGGAATCTATTTTTCCATGCGATATATCTTCGTTATTTATTAATATGACCTAATCTTTTCGTGGAAAACTGTCTAACAATGCCTATTAGCGTGAGTTGAGTAAGTTATGAATTTTGATGAGGACTCAAGCGACATAAATAAAAGCATCAATGGCGGCCCTTTGGCAACAGGTGCTCGCTCTAGATGCCAAATACAACGCATATCGTGCCCCCAACAACCCACAATTTAGTGAGTCGTGTGAAAATGGTTATATTATGTATATAGTACTTAATTTCTTGTACCAATTCACACTGATACTTTCTTGATTTCATAATAGAAGCAATATTTTCCGTGTATTTTGGAAGAATGCATCTTCATCTTGTCTGTCTCCCCCCTATTGACCACGCCCACTTCGTTGGCATGTATGGTTGCAGACCCTTAGTATGATTATTATATTATTTTGTTTATGTATAAATCAATAATATTATTTCTATTGTATGCTAATGCATTATTTATATTGACTACTGTTGTGACCATCTCCACAATTTTGGCCCTATTTATAGCCGGGCAGTGATTATGCTGAGCTATATATATATATATGAGTGATATAGCTATAGCATGATCTCTGCCCGGCAAACATAAATAGGGCCAACTCCACAATTATGATAATAAAACAGAGTTGGCTAGTTCCGAATCTTGTTTAAATCGGGTCAATAAATAAATCAATTACAATTAGAATCAGTTACAACCTGTAACTATCAATATATTCATTGGTACATCACCTACGATTAAAAGAACAGCTGGCATTTACGTATTCGCTTCGTTTGCAGCGGGGAAATGTGATTCGGAACTAGCCAACTCACTGTAGGTAACATTATTAATTGCAAATATAGGTGGAGATCAAAGGCTGACACTTTTATTCCTTAATTAAGTTAAATCTTGGTTGCAATAATATAGTTTTGATGACCGACTATTCCTTAGTCAAGCAAATATTGGTCAAATAGAAGGGCGCGCTAGCTCGAGAATCCTCTAGCTGTAACTGGCCATATGTGACTTTTTATATATGTATAGCCATGTAACAGCTAGCGTGCAAGCAGTCATAAGATCTAATATATCTGCTACTCTGCCAGGAGTAGGAAGAAACAAACATTATTTAAACGAAAA
>JAVCKZ010081025.1:0-12686 GCA_034780755.1 Lepetodrilus elevatus
ATATAATGCTGAAGTTGGGGTCCATGACATGCCACCCGCGTTATAATACCCACGTTATATCAATGAATATAATTGGTTGAAAAAAAAAAGTTTTTTTGTTTTTTGTTTTTTTCCGAATCCACAGTGCATCGAAGGGCGCTATATCGAGGGAGCAATTTTTTACGTTAGTGATAGTCCCTTGCATTGGTAACGACACAGCTATACTACATTTCAATCATACCATGATAGTTGTACTACCTTGCAATTGTAACACGGTCACCAGCTTGCAGGTAATAATCAATATCGACTAAGTTCATTTTGTAAATTTCGCTTCATTTTGCCGGAGATCCTTTTGAGTTGTCTGGCAGTAGCATTGGCCTCGTCTAGAGCATCGTTCAGATGGTAATATCTCCCACCATCTTCCAAGTGGTACCTGTCCATGAGACTGGTGTAGTGACTGTGTCGCTGTGACACGTTGCGTCTCCGTGACCTCCGTGAGTGGAAGTCCACCTCCACGCCCCTGGCCGGCAAGTCCATGTCGTCGTACGAGTGCACGAACTCCCGGACTCGGTACCTCCGCCGTGGTTGTACGGGCACTTCCTGTACGACGTCCACGTGGTCCTGCTGCTGAAACGTGACCGTCTGTGGGCTGAACGTGGCGGTCCTTGGCGGGACTTGGTTGCTCCTCAGGTGGTCCAGCCTGCTGTTGATGGCATCCAGGTCCTGCTGGGTGACCCGCCGTCGGCCCGTGCTGGTGTGGGAGCCTGCAGGCCCGGGCTGGGCAGCTGCAGCCTGTGGCAAGGGAGGCTGGGTCCAATACCTGGGCCCTTCAGCAGCGCTAGCCCCAGCAGCCAGGGCAGGCTCTGCAATCATGGGACGGGGAGACTCTGCTCTAGCAGACGGGCTGGGACTGGGTGACTGGAGAATGCTGTGTCTTGACACCGATGCATGCTCGTCGCCCTGGAGGTCGCGCACTTCGTCAAACAGCGCCTGAAATCGACCCTGTCTTGCTCTCTGCGTGCGATCTTCTCCAGGGAAATGACTCGAGGTTTGCGTGCCTTGTTGAGAAGATGTTTGAGTGGTGGCGTTGCCATGTCTACCTGCACTTTTCACAGCGTTAACGTCTCTAGACAACGTCTCTAACATTTCTTTGCGTATGGTTGCATCCGAGTTGAAGGATATGTCTCTCATACTCGTATTGGCGGAACTTAAACCTTGCTGTTTCTTGATTTCCTTTACATCAGACAAAATCGACTTCAACAGATTAGCACGCGAACCGCTTTTCTTTTTTGTCTGGTTCCCAATGGAGACCAGCGACGACGTGGACGCGTTCAGGGTGCTGTCACGTAGCGGCTCCTCCGTCTGCGTCTGCACTGTCCGCGGGGCCAGCCTGAACATGCCGCTGTCTGTCTGCGTGCGTGCATGGCCCGGTGTTTGCGACGCCCGGTGGCGGAGGTCCTCGGGATTGACGGGCAGGAATATTCCCGTCACGAAGCTGGCATTGGACTCCGTGTCGGAGTACGCGTACATCGACATCTCTTCCTGCAGGGTCTGCGAGCCCATCCATTCTGACGGCTCGTCGAGGTGCGTGTCGAAGCTGGACGCCTGCATGGTCTCGCCGACCGTGTCACCATACCCCGACTCCTCGCTATCCGAGTCCAGCAATGCCGCCGCCGCGGCTCCGCCACCCTTTTTCAAGTCTCGCTCCGACCTCCTGGACCGGTTCAGACTTCTACTGCTTCGGTTGAGACTACGACTGCTTCTGTTGTGTGTGCGAGGTGTGGTGGGCAACAGGCGCCCTCTAGCTCCTCCCCCTCCTCCTCCTCCTCCTCCTTTAGGTCCAGGAGATCCTCTCGGCCGTTTGGGACCAAAAGTGTCAAAGCCATCCGGGTCCGAGTTAAACGAGTCGAATAAATTTTGTGTTGTATTCGGTGTCTGAGTGGAGCGACATCGGCGACGTTGTAACTGGAAAGTTGAAAAATTGCATTGTTAATGATCAATGACATTTAACCAGGTATAATCACATCTTAATTACATTAATAACACAAAGACTCAAATGAGTTTGGGCTCAACTTTTTCGTGTGAAAATCGTGATCTTTGACAGCTTTGTAAAAAATAATACCAGCAGTTTATAAATATTTATATATTTGTTTTAAATTTCATGTTTTTATTTTATGGAAAATATAGTCTTGCTTATTGATCATCACATATGAGTGAAAGATTCCCGCTGTGATGTAAAGCAATAATTCACTCATTCTCTTGCCTATTTATAATCCTATAACTGAGTTGTTTCATAATGATCAATCAAATATAAGAAGTAACGTTTCCTTGTTTTATGTTTAAGAACTTTTTCAACACGTCATTTTTTAAATAACAAATTTGTTGCCTAGTATTCATTTAGTGTATCGTATACAAGATCAAATATCATATTAATGAGGGAAAATATTTAACTTTTCTTACTAAATGTTATGTACATAGTTTGAGTAGATGAGAACTGACAACAATGGAGACACTACAATATATTTGTTAAATATTTTTAAATAGTTCTGAATAAATACTAGTGTGTATAACCAGTGAAAACACCCAGTGATGCATATAGTTATTACTAAATAGTTAAGTCTTAGTTTAAGTTTGCTAATGGGTATAGAACAGAATTATGCCATATTACAATTTACATGTAAATACTAATACTACACACCAAGATTGTCTTCAGCTGATTAAACATTGCTTGTGTAATCATATCGATTTGTCTAATTTTCAATCAGCAAAGTATAGCCCATATTATATCTAAATACTAGTATTTAGTCTAATCAAACCTTAATCTCTCAGCAATACAATACTTCTGTTATGGATATACACTCTTGTTAAACTAGACCAAAACAATACATCTATATCACACATATACATCTACAATATTATCACACGTCTAAATCTAAACACACATTTCTAGATTCATATCTAACTTGAATACCAAGAGTTAATTGAACGTGTACATTATGTGCATATTCTAATAATTCTTACTGTTTCACCATCTAGCTACTAATCTACATCACACAGCTTAATTAAAAATAAAACCCTCTTTAATTATATTTTTTCCACAATATTATTTCAACTAACCTGTTGTATACAAAGCTAGGTACACTGAATACTTCAAGACATCCACAGAATTAGCAATGACACAGCTTCAACACGACAAACGGCACTAACGCACACATAGTGCTACAGCATATGTTGTTTGCAAGCTTGCTTTGCGGGATAGCAGTTACACATTGCATTGGTTATCTACACACCTAGCCAACGCTGGCAGTGGTGAGACTTCCACCAGACAGAAGTCACACCTCTAGTAGGTCAACAGAACAGGGCACAGGTCACCAGGACAGACGGATGACAGACGGATGACAGACGGATGACATGAAGGGTGACAGTGATGATAGACAAGGTGCCAGTGGTAGTGCTAGTGCATGCATGAGGCCCTACACCCAGGTAGTCGGGACGGGATTGATCATACCGTAAAGCCCATAATAACTTGAACACTTCACATGTTTGAATTACAGTGCTCCCTCGATATAACGCCCTTCGATTCACTGCGGATTCGGATACAACGCAGGGTCCAATGTGAACCCCATTTTAATAAAATAAATAAATAAATAAATTATTTTTTTCTCTCCAATTATATTCGTTGATTAACGCGGGTATTATAACGCGGGTGGCATGTCATGGACCCCAACTTCAGCGTTATATCGTGGGAGCACTGTATTAGGAAAATATGAATATAAGAAAAGAAACAGGTAAATATTTCTGAACAAGCAATCAATATTAGTCCTATAGGAGGATTTTACCTCCTGTTTGCCCATTCACTTCCCATTCTTCATCTCTATATGTGTTTGTTACTATGTACTGTTTTTCGTTTGGGAAATAAATATTGTTTAAACCATATTAGTCCTGCAATTGTTGGAAACTAATCATAATCATGGGATTAAAGAAAGAAAAAAAAGCTGACGATAAGATATTCTCTGTGACTATGTTCTCAACTGGAATACATTGTACATCTGTGAACTCAAAAATTGAAACCTAAGTGGAACCCTGTAAGAATGTTTCGAGAATAGGCCCCTTGTTCTTTTGTTGTCAAGGATAATGTACTAGTAATGGCATGGGCAAGGTATTCAAAATTGCTTGATAAATAAAAACAATGAAAACATTACAATCACATCAAATTAGAAAATTAAGAAATTCAGTTTAATCTAATAATTACCAAGAAATAAGATTTTTACAAAATAAGCAGTGGCAGTGACTTTATCCTGTGTGGATTACGAGCTTTACGGTAAAGTCCTTAGCCTTGGTCGTGTCCAGACCTATCTCTACATGGAGCGTGGAGCCAATTCTCGTAGCTTTCACTTGTATGGTAATCCCAGTCATTCAGAACCCAGCTGCATATTATAGCTAGCACACGTACGCACGCGCGCACACACACACACACACACACAAACAGCAAAGTGACGGCACACCAGAAAGCAATACACAGGGTTAGAACTTGAATAGATTTGCTATTGATTGTTCCACACAGAGAACACGTTTGTAGCGAGAAATAACTTGTTGATAAGAAAATAAAACCTTTACCAAAATGCTAGATTCTGCCAGGAGTGGACAAACAGTAAATCTTTAGTTAGTAGACAATGTAATCTCGTACTACAACTGGAACAAGATAACAATAGTAACCTGAGCCAAATATTTGAACTAATACTAGTATAAAAAACTGAAACTGTGGCACAATCGTCCTGTGCATTGCACAGCCGACTGCTCAGGTTAAAGTGCAGCATGTTTGAGCTCGGCTGGTGTGTGGATGGGTGACAGAGAACCTGAATCACAGGCTGTGGTGTTACCTTAGGCAAGTGGCTCTGTTAGAAAATGCCTTGGTTCACCAAACAGAGAATGGGTACCCGGTAGTATGAGATAGGACACGTGAATGATAACCTTGTAGCGTCTTGAACGGCAACTTGGGTTGTATATACCATAGAGAATTGAGAAGGAATTGAATGCAAACATCCATTGACCGTGGTAATAATGTAGCACCATAAGCATGCTTTCAAGTATGGATTTTGCACAATATAAATATTCACATTATAAAAATGTACATAACGTTGTATTACATGAAGTGTGCTTAAATGGGTAGGACACACAAGGCACAATACCCAGTAAATCTGATCGAAATTGTTCAACAACGATCACATTCCAGTGACGTCTTATCAGCATGATAATAACCATACTCGGTCGGCAACCCTAGGGAAGTGTTTCACAAGCACAACCATGACATCCAAATCCATACTTGGGGTTACAACTGTAGAACTTACATGTACACATACATTGATGAGGACTACCACAGTGTTTGTGTTGTTCAACTTAGAGCAGGCGCGGGTGATGCTATGCCATATGGGGAGACATCACAGCCTACACGGGTGATGCTATGCCATATGGGGAGGCATCACAGCCTACACGGGTGATGATATGCCATATAGCCTAATATAGCCAGACATCACAGCCTATGGCATCTGTTGTTATTATCTACAGCACCGTGACTACAGTACCGCTATCGTGATACGCTTATCTAATCTCATTACACGTTCTTCTGCTTATCCAAGAAAACCAACATTGGGTCATTCGGCAGCAAGACAATAGTCACCAGCATGTTGCTCAAACAGTAGCAAACTTTTTAACCCAGGACAATGTGGAGATTTTACCTCGGCCTCTAGACACAACTACATGTGATGATTGTCAATTAGATAAGCCTTTTATGCTTGGGACGGCTGTTGATATAACATGGAACGATATCTCCCAAGTAGGTATCAGTCACCTAGCGGCTTCGATGGGTCGTTGATGCCAAGCTCGCATGAATGCACATGGGCAACATACACATTATTGACTCCGTAAAGCGACTTATGATACACATACATTTCATCATTATTAATGTCACATACACTGTCATTTTGCATACTATTTCTTAAACATTTATAAATGTTATATATCTGGAATTTTCTATTGACAAATATCCAGTTTCTGGTACATTTATGTAACAGTTGTTTTCCTCCACTAGCATAGGATCGTGTATAATAATAAATCCTTTTATTATTTTCTATATATTATTTTTATTATTAATTGTTCAATCATTGCAGGAATAGTTCACCCATTTGGAATCTGAAACACTCAAAGATGGCAATGTATTTTAGAATGGTTTCAAGTGACCTTGACATTACATATGCCCCTAATACAGATCCAACCCTAAATCCTTCATGTAATAATCTGTATGAAATGTCTGTAGGTTCTACATAAATATTTACACTTTGAGATGCAAATAAAATGTCCTGTGACACGAATACACCAAAACCGAAACCAGCACTTATTTGTTCATTCAATCTAGGAATCGTTCTTTGTCGTAAATATTTGCAATTGTTGTGGCATACAATATTATATATGCAATATTATTTACTTTTCTAAATAAAAAAATAAAATTAAAATATTAAAAAATATATTGGAAAGAACCAACCCAAAACTGTCGCTAAATGAGAAATGTAATGATACAACACTGTACATGCCCTAAGAATTATTGAAACTTTGCATAGGAAACTAGTACACTCGATCAATAACAAATATGAAAAACTTCATGCTTGTTGGAAGATAGTTTTATCAAAATATGTAAGATTACCTATTACACCCAATCTCTTTCAGGTGACCTTGACTCCTAAGTAGGCGAGCTTGTCCTTATGCGACTAAGTATGACCTAGGATGTTGCGTGCATATCAGAAGCATTCCGAGGTACTGCATATATAAAACATAAATAAGCATGCAACCACAGAATCTAGAAACCATAGCTAGAACCAGAAGAGCTGGCTTCCTCTATACCGGGAGTATGTACACAGGAACAAGCGAGGGGAGGATATACATGGATAGCACAAATGAACCAATACAAGCTGCATGCTGTAAGTCAGAAAAAGAGGAGCTATAACAATATGTGTGTAACTGAAGTACCTGGAGAAATCGCTCTGGAGAAATCTTCTGTCCGCGACCACATAGCTGCAAAACTTATCGACAAAAAAATCCCGTCATTCCGAACATGGGCACGTAGAAGGTAAAACTTGTGAAGAAGACTTTTCGTGGAGAAATATGTCGGTCGGTAGTCGCTTGTAGACGTAGACGCGTGTAGGGAGTTTATGATGTGGCAAGGAGGCTAATGAGATCAGATGACAGCGACACAGACAAGGAGACTGGACTCTCGTGTATGGACAAGTGTAACTCCACATATCTAGCTAGAAGCCGGTCTTTGATACAGGCTGACTGACATCTAGCTAGACGCCAGTCTTTGATACAGGCTGACTGACATCTAGCTAGACACCGGTCTTTGGTACAGGCTGACTGACATCTAGCTAGATGCCGGTCTTTGGTACAGGCTGACTGACATCTAGCTAGACGGCGGTCTTTGGTACAGGCTGACTGACATCTAGCTAGACGCCGGTCTTTGGTACAGGCTGACTGACATCTAGCTAGACGCCGGTCTTTGATACATGCTGACTGACATCTAGCTAGACACCGGTCTTTGGTACAGGCTGACTGACATCTAGCTCAAAGGGCTGTTTTGGAGTTACACCATGTCGTACAGAGGAGAGACCAGCACTACGGCCGAGATTCCTGGGATAATACCTTCAGAAGTCACTAGACTGCCAATGCATGACATCACTATAGGTCACTGTAAATAATGTCACTAGATATCGTCTAAAATTTCTCCCAATGTTGCCATGAGGGAAAATGAAGAATTTATTCTGGGCATGTCCAGGAACCAAAGCATACACATCTGATCCTTTGTAGGTTTGTACAGCTAATAAGCTAGAGTCCCAGATCCATCAAAATACAATAATGTCCCAGGGCTCTGGACTAACATATGCCTGACGTACAGGGGCAAGTTAAATTGCACGGCGGGCAACCTACTTTTTAACATTTAGCACCTTTGGTGCCATTGCAACTTGCCCTGACTTACTCTGCGGGCAAGTAACTCAAAATGTTAGTCTAGAGCCCTGATGTCCACTATCACAAAAATGCGAACTTCTGATATGATTAGTGAGATGTTTTGCTGACAACTCTGCTGAAAATATGAGATTCTATTGAATTTTGATGGATCTTGTTCTTTTGTTTTGAAAATCATCAAAGTCCATTAGAGAACAAAACTAATGTTCAATAGCCTGGCTGAGTAACAAAAGGACCGCTTCCTCCATTAAGCTATCTGAACATGACAGGGATATGTTTTCTTATCTGATGTTATCTGCTACAGCACCCAGTACACAGTACACAGACTTGTAGCGTGTCTGACTTCTGCAGTATGGTAATCAAAATACAAGTGTTGAGCAAATGCCCAATTGTAGTCCAATCAAACTAAACCATGCATTGTAGGCCAATGGACATCGATGATAACAATATTTCTTCACTTGAGAGCAAATTACGTGCATGCTGAGGACAGGCATCCATCAAGATGTTTATTATTAGTAGTATTATTTACGATAAATGTTGTTACAGCAGAGCAAGTCTTAGCACTTTAGGATAGTTGCCGCAGGGAGATTTTCTCACCATTCTTACACATTTCCCAGTCCAACCTCAACTGCCTATATAGATTGATACGACACCGCCCAGAATACCTCTGTACCCACCAATGATACCTCAGTACCCACCAGACTATAATCTGGCAGATAACGTTACAAACTGCTGTTTGGTACCGTTACTCATAAACTATTCAACGCACGTCACTCAAAGTTGGTACAGTGTGAAGAAAGCATGCACCCTACTAATTCCATATTTACAACTTTGTAGTTTGCCGAACAAATATTCTGTCTATTTAACGTATTACTATTTCACTTCCAGTGTTTGCGCAAGTTGTCCAGAGGTCATTTGAACATCTGCAATGTTAAAGGTATCTATGTGACCCCATGAAAATTACAGATTTTATCACCATTAACATTGGGCCTATGGAGAATGACCCCCTTATTATTTTCTTTATTTCGAACACTGCACCTTTCCACATATTTAGCAAAAGTGTGAATTGATATAGTCGTACGTTAAATAGAGATAATTTTTATTCGGAGATCTACGACGTTGTAATTTTAGAACTGGTTGGGTACAAACATTTCTTTACAATGTACCAAGTTTGAGTGACCTGCCAAACAGGGGTTTGTAACATTACCCGTCAGACTATAGACGTTCTGGTGGACACCACTTGTATACAGCAGAACACAGACACCAGGATAGTGCTCCTTTCTAGCTGTTCTGTCTGTACTTTCTGTCCGACGCATACGCAGTTACACTGTGCGGTATTGATCCTTTGTATCTGCACATGCGTTCGACACAAAGTACAGACAGCACAGCTAGAAAGGAGCACTACCCAGGAATATCTGGTTTCATATTCACCCACAACTGCATTTCATCGTCCACTCAGGAGAAACACAACTGTGTACTGGTCCTAGGCTATGGTTCCACGGAGCGACCGTAGCGCTACCAGAATCCTAACTACTTGTACTATGTACCTGGGGAGACGACTTCCATAGCGCTATCATTCGTCCGTGGAACATGGGGTCAGTATCATTTATGTAAATATATACGGTCCCATGGAATTAGTAAGGGTGTGTGTGCTATATTGGGGAAACATTTAGGAGAAATGGTGACTTGTGATCTGTTTCTGTAAATGACTTGGGCACATAAGACAATGAAATAAAAATAGTATATTACGTTTCAACCAATCTGTAACTGCATGCAAAGCAAGCAGGCAACTACTATACTATCTAATGTAACGTTAGCAACTACGGATTATACTACTCTAGGCCTATCTCATTCTACTGCTTGCACCCTACAACATAGCTACTACGTTCATAAATGGATATATATATATATTTTAAATTAATGAAGTCAAAGTTGCATTACCGTTATTTCTCGTGTATAATACGCACTTTTATTACCCCAAAACTGACCTCTGACGCGGGGGTGCGTATTATATACGAGTAATACGGTAATAGTCAAATTTGCATTAATTCTAACAATATGACATCGGTATATACTGAAAAAACATGTTATTTAAAGTCTGATCCTAACATATTATGTAGTAATGTATTTAAAAAAATAAAAATTGAAAGAAAACTGACCAAATTCATGTAGCAAGCTGTTAGTTAATAACACTAGCTAGCTTCACTCTGTGAGTACGTGTTAACTAAACACTACGACTAAGAAATGAGCGTCATGCTCCTACCTTCATCTGGTTGGCCTTGTCCTCCATCGTGCTGTCTGATTGGTCGATGCGCTCCAACGCTCGGGCGTAGTCCTCCAAGTCCTCGTCCATGGTCTGGTTGTGATTGGTCAGCTCTCTGGCGTCGCTCAGTGCTTGCTGGCGCTGTGTCAGGAGGTTGTCCAGCTGTCCAATCAGCTCCTCCCAGTCCTCCTGGACCGCCTGTACCACGGGGTCCGCGAGCTGCGGGTTGTGCTGGGTCAGGCCGCGGTACTGACATACAAACTCCTCGATGGCCGGACCCTGGGCTACCACCTCATGTCTCAAAGCCTAGGAGGAAAGAATGCAGTGTAAAGACGTGTTGTCCAGGATCCTACTTTCATAAGTAATGGCCTTGGGCCACGATGTCCTCTCAGGGAAAAGAATAGACTCTATAAATGCCAAATAAACTCTTATTCACTTTTGCAGTCCAAATAATATTATAAGTTATCAGCGTGATTTCCGGGGTATACAAGTTTTTACAAGGTGACATTTCTCGTATGCCCCAAAACTGAAGGTTGAGGGGTGTACGAGAAATTTCATTTGTAAAATCTTGTACACCCCAGAAATCACGCTGGTAACAAATTTATCCACTACGACTGTTCTCTAGAATGGGACCCTGGATAAGATGCAGTATTTGAACATGTTGCACCTTCAGACTAGTCATCTTGTGCACAATATCTGTCTCATAGTAATGACAATGTGAATGTACCTGGATTCTGTCGATGTCGATCTCGGCGGCCTCTGCGTGTAGCTTGGCGGGGCGGTGCTCCATCTCCTGGGCCTCTTCACGCTTGCTGTGCAGCCACTTCCGGAGGCCCCCACGCTCTCGCTCCACGTTGTCCCACTGTCGTATCTTCTCCCGCAGGCCGTCCAGAATACGCTCAACCTGCAGCAAACACCACTGATAACTTAGAGGAATGTATGACCTTGCCACCAAATCACATTGGGCATTGAAACAATATTACATAGCAAACTTTCCATGATCAAATCGCACCTAGACATCAGGGCCGGTATTCATAAAAGGGCTTCAGTCAGTTTTTGATGATCAATATATAGCAAAAACTGACTTAAGCCCTTTTGTGAATACCGTCCCAGCATTCCCAATAAAAGATTAAGTGATCCTGGTGACCACAAATCTGAATGGCCTTAAGATTGGTAGGAAATCATGTAACAAAATTCCCCATTACAAATCACAATACTGTCACAGTGTGGCTAGAACCAACATCGGCTACAACTACCAGGGGCCCATTGCACGACGCTCTTGTAGCTACAACTATTGTAAGGTCAACACTTTCTATTGTGGCGGGAGCCCAGTTACAACTATTGTAGCGCTGCAAGAGTGTCATGCAAAGGGCCCCAGGTATTGAAGAGTTCCCCATCAACAGCTAGCTGGTCGCTGGTCAGCCTACCTTGACCACACTGTCCTGCAGCTGCGCGCTGACCGTCACGGCTAGCTCGGATATCGCTGACGGTGGTTCTGCTTCTGTCTGGAGCGGACTTTCCACGGAGCCCAGGTTCTCGCACCTCTGTCCGGCGCTGGTCACTTCCTGCTTCAGACCCTGCAGCTTCTCGAGCATGGCCTGAATACAACAGTAGAACAATCTTAGTCTCAGAATGTCACTACAAATAGCATTTTCCCAACCTAGTCTGGGTTACCGACCCTTAGTCTGGGTTACCGACCCTTGTCCTCCAAGGAAGGGTCGAAGGTATTCACTGACCAACACTACAACATGGTAGTGTAGTGTGGATGTGAAGAATTTCAAATTGTTCTTGCTGCTTTATTATTAGAGTGCTCCCTCGTCCCTCGATATAATGCTGAAGTTGGGGTCCATGACATGCCACCCGCGTTATAATACCCGCATTATGTCAACGAATATAATTTGAGAAAAAGATTAATTATTTTCTTTTTTTCCCGTTGTATCCGAATTTGCGGTGCATCGAAGGGCGTTATATCGAGGGAGCACTGTAATATCTGCTGTGATTGGACGAGCTAGGAAGCAGTATTGTGCGTTACCTGTGCCGCCTCTCGCTGGTCCTGGGTATCCTTCTGAGAATCGGGAACATTGTCCTCAGTTTGCTTCAGCCAATCGGTGAAGTCGTTGCTGAGGTACTGTGATGTGGATTCCAGTAGGGCCTTGTACTGCTGCCACTTGTCCAGAATCTCCTGCATTCGATCCTAAACAACACAGCACAGATATACTTACACATTCTCACAGACTTGTTTAGACAATACTAGATCCACAGCAAGAAATATAATAAATCCAATAAGAGGTCCTTCAGGAGAGCTACATATCATATGCCCTGGAGCAGAGCTACATATGCCCTGGAGAGCTACATATCATATGCCCTGGAGAGCTACATATCATATGCCCTGGAGAGCTACATATCATATGCCCTGGAGAGCTACATATCATAT
>JAVCKZ010081036.1:0-12685 GCA_034780755.1 Lepetodrilus elevatus
GTCGATTTCACGCATGCGCACGGTACGAAATAAAAATTGTAATCAAACATCCGAGAACGCAACACTAGGGTTGTCAATAGAGGAATCTCGAGCTAGCCCTAATTCTTCTAGGCTGTTTTGTTTTGTTTTGTTTTGTTTTTGTTGGGAGATACCTCTAATACTTAGTAATAGGTCTAATTAACTACTATAGTATGTAGGGAAATGTAGCACGTCTTTGTATAACGATGTTATAGTTAAAAGTTAGCTAATTTGAGTGAATAGAACACGGCACAAACAGAAAGTCAAAACATTGCACAGTTGTTGCAGACGACAAATTTAGCAGACGACATATTTGCAGACGAAAACGTCCAATTTTGCCGTTATGCTTATCTAATTAAAGACAATAAAGTTGAAAAAAACGAATATTTAAATTAAATAGTATTCAAACATATATGCAATTACTCCTCCAGTTGATGACACATCGACATTTACTAAATAAAGTAATACATGCATCGGCAGAACACCACTTGCCTTTCGCCTGCCGCCATGTTTGTGACGTCATTGTTCTTGGCCAACCCGGGCAAATCTGGGAGTGCGTTCGCGTGTTGAGTGTGGGACCCGAGTGTTCCGTTCGCGACGTTTGATTTGAATTTCCCGCACTCGGGTCCCAACACGTGTCCAAATCAAATACGACCTAAGACTCAGGGATTATTCAAAGCACTCGAATTATAGTATATAAGTTAGCTATTTCGTATTTTAACAATTTCATACACAGTATTTACAAAATGCATCAGAGATTCAATATCAATTGAGACAATGCCAAAGATATCTTCATACTTCATACCATACTTCATATCAGATCCTGTACAATTTATATCAAATTTCAAATATAATTATTAAAGATATTATGATATAATGAGAACATTTATGAGTACAAAGTATGAGAATAACACAAAGTATTCTATTAAACCATTGCTCCATGTAGAGCATAGTGCAGGATATTGATGTGTTTGTTGAAGCAGATTTTGGTTAAAAGATAAAATGATAAATAATAATAATGTTTAGAACTACAATCTTGCCTCTGGATTAATATTTTCTGTGGTTAGTAACAATAACTGTAAATAGATGGGCATACCAGCCACACTGTATCACCAACTTATCACAGCTTCTTATCCCTAAATAATCAGCCCACTATGAAGCCATTTAAATAATATGTAAAATAAATCAATGAAAGCCCAATTTACTCACTCCCTGTTGTTTAAAATATACAGTAATACATCCATTAAGTCCATGCAGTGCCATGTATTTACATAGAAAAAACTATATGAACATGTTCAGACTTGACAGTTTGACAAGAACAATCTGCACAGAAGCTATGTTTTGCATATTGTTTATGATTTGCCTTCTCTTTTGTCATTGTTTATTGGCATAAATAGCATGCAACAGGACAGTCTGTCTGCACAACATAGGAATGTGTCTGTCCAGCAAGATGAGTGCTACTTATGAGCAACATCTAGGAAATACGACTTTATATCACAAGGTTGTAAACACACAACACCATAGTGCACCCACACTGGTAGTATATATACACTGATATCTACATCGGGAGTGGTGTAATAGTCCCTGTTATACAACAGAGATATCATACAATGGGTCATGATGTTATCTTGTATATCGCGTAAAGTTAAGACTTGAACCTACAAGTAGACATGGCTCTCTATGACATACACGGTGCGTGTCAAACCCTGGACTTCATTACAGCAAGTCTAGTTGGAGAATAAATAATATTAAGATCGATCGCAACATACTTATGTACCTTCACACTAACTGCCATATTGATTCCATCCGAGGCAATTTCCTAGAGGTATCAAGGAAGATAACCCTATTTGCAATAAACATGTTGAGCAAAAACTGAGTTGTACAACGGCCCCTTGTCGTGATAATAGTGCAATTAGTCCGTCTGAGCGATAACACGCCAGGTATTGTTGATGCTCTCCGTGCAGCGTATTGAAATGACCATTCCTTATATGAAGACCCTGCTGGTTAGCCATAATACCCTATCTGTAAGGGGATCGATTCAATTTCCCCAAGTGTGCATGGACTGCAGCTATTAAGCTCATAGGGCCGTGACTTGTCTAAACTGCACGACACTGATAGAAACAAATCTACAGCTCGCTATGTTGACTACTATAGGCTCTGACTTGCATAAACTATGCAACACTAGGAAGTGAAAGTTATACCCACACTTTCTGAGGTGTATGTAAAAGTTATACCCACACTTTCCGAGGTCAATATCCACACAGTTTGGGTGGTGGGGCCTCCGAGGCAAAAGTTTATTCAGGGAATTAAGAAACAAGTGATAATACATGTAGAAACTTGTATAAATAAACATAATAAAAAAAAATACTGAAATATAATAATAAAGAAAAACGCTAAATGAATGCATCATCCCAAAGCAGCAAGTATACCTTTGGAAGACAGGTGTAGAATTTATGAATAATTTGTTTCTAACATAACAAGTATTAGCCTAAGAGCACGTAGAACAATTCAATATGGAATATGAGCTAGAACAGGGAAGGTTGAATACAAGATAGAACTGGGAGCAAGGAATACGAAACTTTATCGAGCACTCCATCAAATACGTCATTAATAACAGAATGAGTGCTGAATTACAATTCTGTATTAATCACTCGACATATATTCAGTCCACTGCCTTTATTTCACCCTACAAACAAGCCAAATGTACACACCTGGACAGTATTAACTATAGTAATACGAGATGCGAAGCATGCATTCTATGTCAACATATATTTCTGAAATGGCAAATTAATCTGTATGTGACATTTCTTCAATCCCGCACAAAGCTTGTCTGTGTGGCGCGGCGTGTATCGGGTATCTCTGGCACTGGGTTACTGGTGTAGTACTACCACAGCTAGAGCAGTGCCTGACACCTCAACACATTAGAAGACCCACCTGGAGTTTTAGTTGTTTATTTGTGTGTGTGTGTATGTGTGTCATCCTTTGCTTCAATCCCTCCTATCTCTTCCTTATGCACTTCCTTCCCTCTCTATCTCTCTCTCTCCCTAAATTCCTCATTTCTTCTCCCTCATTCTCTTCCCTTCCTTCCCCCTTTCTCTCTCGATTAGGAGCATACCACTTTACAGAGATAAATCTCTCTCTCTATCTCTATCCTCCCCTCTCTCTCTCTCCTCTCTCTCTCTCTATCCTCCCCCCTCTCTCTCTATCTCTATCCTCCCTCTCTCTCTCTCCTCCCCCTCTCTCTTATATATATATATATCTCACACACACTGACACTGACACTCACACACACACACACACACACACATACACACAAACCACTTCACAAGGATACCAAGACATGTCTATACAAATACATATTTAATAAAAACAATCCTTTTAGAATAATACTAATAGTGCATATATTCATAATGCACCAACCCACCCTCAAAAGCACTCAGTCATCGAAGCAGCAATATTAATGAAACATGAAATACAATGATCCATAAAATATGAGTATATAATAAGATATTAAATCTGCTTGCTCAAAAAGTGTTCACATGCATTGTCAGCACCGATACACAGCGCCAGTCAGCGTACTGTTTCACCGGGGCATGAGGGTGCTCATACAGACGGAATGCAATTACTGCACACACACATATCCTGTTTTAATATCGCATGCTTATGACAAGAAATCGCTTTCTAAATTATAAGTTCATGATGAGCTAGATGCCCTGTTCAATATTCGGCCGAAGGCTGTTTTGTCAATACTTCTATATACCAGAGATGAATCCTATCTTCGTCAATACTAACAGTACATAATTATGTTTGCATTTCAATGATGACAGCTTCTATTGACTGGGTACACACCCACACCCTGGATAGCGCAGTTGACGGCTTACGTCATAAAGGCCACAGAAATCTGCTTCATAAGTCTACATAGGGAATTATTCCATGGGTTTTCCATTCAACACAGGTCAAAGCCGTTTGTTCCGTAACCAAATATTCTGCAAACATCATTTCAAATGACTGCCGTACAATATTGTACAGTGTTTGAAATGGGAGTTGTCAATTAAAAAGTGCTGGCATTTTCTTGCACGCAACACAATAAAATTGCGTTGCATTGACAGCCTATGGTATGATGTATATTATATTTTTTACATACATTTTGTACAATATAGTAGGTATATTATACCCATGTACTATAATGATATAAGCTCGTGTTTGTGTCACTGAGTAATCATACAGTGCTAGAAGTTTGCAAGTTTTTTTTTTGTTCAATTCAATTCAATTGAACTTTATTTCATTGAATCACTCACAGCATATCATATCATCAAACAGTACTATTAGATAATGTTTGTATCACTGATATAATCATAGTGCAATAAGCCTTATGTATCACTGATATAATCATGATGTCATAACCACTGGTAGCCAATGCTTATAAGGACTTTCAAACTGAACCAACCATTTTGTAGCTCAACTATTTCCACAGTAAGATCATAGTGCTACGAGGGTCATAATTCCTATGTGTTAACATTGAGTTACAACTCTCATAGTTACGATCATTCTGTGGAATGGGGAGACTTTGGTGTCAGCACAACATAAATTGTGGTTCTCATCATTAGCGGAATCTTGTTTTAATTTTCAAAATGGCTGCTGTGTAAGGCAAGTTAAAGATTCCGATACTGTGAACAAATCTGATTGAAGCCATCAGACCCCTAACTACCACAGCTAGACGCAGGATTCAGCGGAATTCTTCCAGCAGTTCTGGATAAAAAGTCCAAAAGTTCACACAATGGACTTCAAAGAATTCCATCTGCTGAAACGGTTATTTTACAAACCCCAGTAGGGATCTCATCTAACCGCACAGATTCTAAATAAATCCAGAACTTAAATATTTATGACAGTGGTGTGCGAAGGGAATCATATAAAATTAAACGTGAATCGACATGAATTAAAACATAAATATCTAAACGGGGCGTAAATAGTTCCGGAAATGGGATGCAGATCCTAAATGATCATTGCAAGTAAATAACCCATAAAGACAATAATTGATTTCCTGCTAATCATGGGAGCTAATTCTTCAATGTCGCTGTTCTGTAAGAAGACGTAGAATGACGGCCAGACAAGTGAAGTGTTTGCATTAATAATGCGCCGGTACTCACCCGACATTTGCCAAGGTGTGGCGTCGGTTACGTAGTCGCAGAAGTTGCAGCTCCTGGATGCTTCCGATCTCACCCTGCATTCTGATGTACTCCACAAAGTCTTCCTGTCACAACTGTCGTCGACTCGCACCCGATCAGCTGATCGAAAATAACAACTTCCACAAGATCTTAGTAATTTCCTTGAACCGCACAGAATCACAAATATACACTGGAAACTTTCCTTCACTGAACGAATCAGATTTTTCACACAATCTTTATAACTATAGTTGCACTAACCACACACAAGTGTGATATATGAAGTATTATCACCGACTTTATGAATGACAAAAGTTACAATGTATCTGTATCTTAGAGTGTTACCACCTGACAATAAACACAATGTAACCATGCACTATGCGACATATCACAATGTACACTAATGTAGTATACAGTGTTATATTAAAGATGCCGGTATCCCACTCCAGATGAAGAATCTCACTGACGGAATGGTAAAGCCGGTGATGCTGGCCTGTCACGGAGCAGACAGACAGCCAGGCAGGTATTGGGTAAACACTGCAGCGTGTTCCGTCCAGGGCTAGCAGACAGCAGGTGCCCCTCCTACCTGTAGACACACCACGGCTACGACGGACCCTCCCACAGCAGCACAGCGCACCTCCACACACGGATCTCTATCTCCACTGTCCCGGAAGGCTTTAATCCACTTTGTGCCGGACTGCGAGTGAGATGAGATAATCCGCAGGCCTGAGCGTTCCGTGGGGATGCTCGACGGCGATTGAGACTCGATTGATCTCTCGCTCTCCTCCCCCTCCCAGACTTCTCCTCTCCCTCGTGAGCAGCGACGTTGTGAACGACGACCGACCGATGCTTCGGGGAAGATCAGCAGCTCCTTTGACTAGCAGGTCGTGGAGGATCGCTGTTACGTGGAGCTCGGAGGCAGGACAGGTGGTGCAGGCTCATCTCACCATGTCGTGTTTACCTTGCGTGGCCCAGCCACATGTACGTCTATGCTAGGACAGGTCTCTACAGACCACGGCACTGCTGTAAGTCTACGGAACTATGACAGCAACAAGATGAGGCGGGATCAGTGGGCTGGCATGCTGACTGTGACCACTGCACTACCGCACCGCCGTACGACAACTGTCACATTCACTAGACTTCTTGAACTTAACACAGGAAAACATCCAAATAACGACCACCTACAGTTGTGTCAAACTACACGCTATTATCACAGCTCCCTTATCAAAGTGTAGATCACTGGGTTTAACGCATATCCCAGAACGGTCATTACCGAGTTGTCCAACTGTAGGGCCTAGTCCAATAAATCCAATGACATAGGTCCGGGGGTTATGTTACTGTTACAGGTGAGTGGCGACAATACCATTATCTCACAGGCCTATGCTGACGTGCTCCATTGCATCTAATGCGTAGTGAAAACCTGTGCAACGTCTGATCGAGGTGCTTAGACCGCTGGCAGCTAGGCCGGAGTATGAGCAGGGGTACCGCGGACCTAGTGTTAAGCCTGGCTCACTGTACGGCGGGTGGCACTGGCCAGAGGTCTGGGTGTACGCGCGTACCTGACGTAGGGGACCCTGACACAGGGGGGCCGGACATTCTCTTTCATTGATCTTTCATATACATGTGACAGGGTGAACCTTCAATACACCACTGGAGTGGCTGCATGGACCCGGCAAGGTGTGACGCGTGTCCCACACCGCCCGACTCCTACAATAGCTTATACCTGTAACGAGCGGCACAATATGCTGTTAAAGGTACATGCAGAAGGCGACATGGCCGAGGTACACAGGCATAAGCAATGCTGGGACCAAGGCTTTCAATGCCTCTATACCAGAGGGGATGGATTAATGGACAATATTTATCAAAGGGATATACAGCTCAGATCAATATATTATTCCAGGTGGATTATTTCGGGTAGTCTCTGCCTGGACTCACTCCGTGTACTTCCTATGCAGTGTTTTTCCACGATAAGAGGAACTATGTGTGGCAAGCTAGCAGGAAATACCTGCACTGCTCTTCACTGGGTCAGTTGATAAACTTGATATCCCATTATCAGATAAGATATCACTCCTCTAATGGTAGCCTTCAATGTGAAAAGCAGTTTGTAATTTATAATGATAAAATTTCAGTCGTTGTCCAAAAGAAAAGAACAAATCACAAAAAGTCAAATAAATCCAGTGAAAATTTTAAATTCCAATAAATACCGGTAGTCATATATTTTCAAATAAACCCAGTTTCATATCCTCAAATAAGCCCAGTGAAATGCTTAATAAGCCCAGTGAAATGCTTAATAAGCCCAGTGAAATGCTCAAATAAGCCTGACAGAGAATAGCCTTGACAGTGTATTCTGGTGCTTTCCTACTCAGTTTGACATGCATCAGAGTTATTATCAGTTTATTATCGTGCAAATATGTAATAAAATATGCCCGCAGGACAACTATCTGTAACATAAACAATCACAACTTGAATCGTATACACAGCGCACACTTCACAGGCCATGAAAACTCTCTTAACATCTGCCTGAGATCATTGTCAGTAGGAACACAAACACTACAAAATGGCAACACAACTCCTGGACTGAATTCAGTCCTTTCCCTGGAATAGCCCGGATACAAGGTCATGTAACAGACACATCAATCACACTAATATACAGTCCTATTAGTAGCACAATGCCGCCTCGTGTTTTATGCCTTTACTGAAGAGCTCTACACCCAAGTTAAAAGAATGCGATTCCATCAGATCCATTTATACAGAAATACAGACATAAACCTTGCCTAAAATACTGAAATATGTAAATACACCTTGCCTGAAATACAGAACTATAGAATACACCTTGTCTGAAATACAGAAATATGGAAATACACCTTGCCTAAAATACAGAAATATGGAAATACACCTTGCCTAAAATAGAGAAATATGGAAATACACCTTCCTGAAATACAGAACTATAGAATACACCTTGCCTGAAATACAGAAATATGGAAATACACCTTTCCTGAAATACAGATATATGGAAAAACTTTGCCTGACAATGTTTATGAATTGTCCACCTGAGTATATCTAGTTAATATATTTTTCAGTGGATTAAAAAGCAGATTGCCTTAGAATTAAATGATTAGTTTATGATGAGGTAATCACTAGTAATGCCCAGTATATAGATTTGTTGTAATTCACATGCATTTAAACTGTGGTTGGTCGGTTGGCCGGTCGGTCGGTTGGCCGGTTGGTTGAATTAGGGCTTACATAGCTGCTTTCAACAATTTTGGATTGAGTGCAAATTCGGCTCTTTAGAAAATGCTCTTCGTAAATTCAAAAGCTTCAAATTCCTCTTAAAAATAATTTTTAAAATATCATTAGAATTAGAAACCCAGTGCATAAATGTTAAGTTTAAATACCCTTCCTTCCATTAAACATAAAACGCTTTTAGTAGCAAATTTGAAGAATACTTTGGTCATCTGAAGTAATGCAGGTGATTGACAAGTAACAATCTGAAACTACTCAAATAATAACCCCCGGCATATCTAATGTATAATTGATTGTGTATTGGATTTGGTATTTTACTCCCCTCGGCCCTTATCTTTGATCATAAGGGCAGATAAATATGTTTATCAAAGCAATTTATTCAGTTGTACTGTTATTGATCTGGGTAAAGTAAGAACACAGTTATTATGGGCATGACAGGAGGTATTGAATAAGAACTTGTTGTTTCTGATCCCCTGGGATCTGATGGAATAACAATGTCGGACGAGGTCAAGCAGTGAAGTCGCGCTGGTACGTATGCCACACCTGCTTACATACGCTAAACCTGCTTAGTACGCTCTACATACGATTAGTACATGCTGTGCATGATTAGTACATGCTACTCATGATTAGTATGCGCTACACATGATTAGTATGCACTATACACGATTAGTACACACTATGCACAATTAGTACACGCTACCCATGATTAGTACACGCTACCCATGATTAGTACACGCTACCCATGATTAGTACACACTATGCACAATTAGTACACGCTACCCATGATTAGTACACACTATGCACAATTAGTACACGCTACCCATGATTAGTACATGCTACCCAGGATTAGTACATGCTACCCATGATCAGTATGCGGTATGCCTGGGCCCAATAGCGGGCCGAGATAAACACAACCGCTTTCAGATTTAAGCATTGGCCCATTGTAATTGAGGTTATTCAATGGTCACTAGCAACCAAAGGTCATGAATTATACAGCTACGCGTAAATAGAATGATTACAAGTCAGGCATTTTGACTTTGATCATATGGTTTATAATCTGCAGGTAAATTTTAATACAAATCAGTAGCATAATACCAAGTACAAAATATACAATCTGGAAAACATATGAAATAAATTAATAACAGAATGCAAAGAATATACAGAATTAAAAGATTTATATTTAAAAAAAATAGTACCAGAATGCAAAAAAAGTATGTTTTTTAAATACGAAAATGAAATAGTTACTTTTTATCATAGATGATTACATAAATGCTCACTTGCTAGGTTGTATAGCATTACGTGCCCACTTAAAATCACTCCTGCATGCATAATATGCGATTATAATCTGGTGTGTACTTAGCATGAGTAACATAAGGCAATACAAGTGCATTGCAGAAAAAGGCGAGGCGTTATACAAAAACATGGCCATGTTCAACTAGGAGAGCCTTGCAGGGCATATTCGGTACAGACGGAGATAGTTGTAAGTTGTCACACACTTCTACCTATAACACACAGTTTATCTGTGATGTGACAACACAGCCCACACATCTCTGCCCTGTAGTTGACCCACGAACAGGTCACGAGCATGTGCATTAAGTCATGAATAATTTTCGCCTTATTATCTGACATGACATCGCCTGAAACTTCTACAGAACAGCAATGCTTCTATGGATACACCAAGGCTTTTCTCTCCCCCCTCTCTCTCTCCCTCCCTCCCCTCTCTCCCTCTCTCTCTCTCTCTCTCACACACACACACATTATGTGTACATCAAGGCTTTTATATGTAGGCCTACAGTAAGTCTGTGTACAGCAAAGCCTTTTTGTGACCTTTCTGAGTACAAGGTTTTTCTGTGACCTTTCTGAGTACAAGGCTTTTCTGTGTATGGCAAGAATTTTCTGTGCACATATTCACTTATTTCCATTGGTGTGAAAAACTATATGCACTTGCATCAATCTAGCAAGACCCGCACTATTTCATTGGTTGGCCTAATCCTGTCGCCATGTCAACTAGTATATCAAACTGCACATGTTACCAGTTTCCAGACAGTTTAATGTAGATAAGTGACAGAACAACACTTATCTTAATAATCTATGTTTTGTCTGCTTCATTAATAATCCAGTCCCATGTCTAGATGAAAGATAAACAAATCTAACAATAAATGAAATCTCTCCAGGTGGGTTTACATGGTCAATAGTTTATTATCACATGGTGAGAATTGTCCACAATTTTCAATTTCATATTTATAGTATTTTCAAACATCAGTATTTCTCATTCTGCTGGTAACTTTGGTGTCAGTGTTCACCCACTTCCCCATTATGCAACACTACATGAGAAAGGTCATATAATATCCAATGAAACCAATAGCAAAACTGTTATTGATTGGGATCCCCTTTCATGAAGTTACTACACAATGTTTAGTATACCAAGGATATACCTGATGACATAAAATCAAGAAAACCAAGGGTGTCTCATATCTGGGTATATTATCTCTGAAATTGGTCGACTTTATTGGAGAACATGGGTTGGCCATGATCCAATCAACAGAATCCATGCGGAGCAGCACACAACTAATTGCAATTAAATGTGGCTGCCTCTATAATCATCTCGTCCAGGAATATGCTACCTGCCCTTCGCGGCGACAGTTCACTTACGGACCCTGCTTGGTGACAATCATCTGGTATATCCTTATCACAATCATCAGCCTGGTATGTCACAATCAATATGAAACTAGAGCATTCCTGCTTTGTCAGGTCGTTATTTCCAACCACATTGATTAGAATTACGTGAGAGATTACTGAAGGGTTTAGGTCTGGTTAGAAGTGGGGGGAAAGCCTATTGGTAAATAGACACAGATTGTTTTTCTCCCTCGTTGCAATGTGAAGACTCAGAATAATTATTAATGTATTAATAATGATCTGGGATACCTTAGTTTATACAAACTTTCCAATGATTTCAGGAATGTTGTGGTGATCTGTTTGCAGTGCAGGATATGTCATAGTTATTAGATATAAGACAGCTGGTGTTTTTTTAATTAATATTTTCAAATAGTCTGTTAAAAATCAATGGTCAACATGGTTTTCAAGCATACATAATTTGTTTTTTTTTAATATAATCAGTATAATGACAAGATTTTATCATTTTTGTAGCAATCAATGAATAGAATGGCTATGAAAGCACTATCTCATAGTGGTTATGGAAGCTCAATGACAGGGTGCCAAGGTTGTCATCAAATTACCAACTAAAATATGTTGACGTAAGCCCAATTGTCCATGTGCATGCATACGTGTATCTATACATGTGCACATGTGTGAGCTTATAATGTGCATCTATGAAAAATCGCTCATATGGAAACGTAGAAGGAACACAATCATGCACATTTATGTAATGCGTGCATCTGTGCCAATCCTATCCTAGAGGAAATGTTCACACATTCTGATGTAAGTAGGAAATGCCCTGGCATTCAATGTCAAGAAGAGAAAGAAGTGAAACCTCTGCAAATCCCTGCGTTCAGACAGTGATTAAACCCATGTATGTCGCTATTGTGGACATATATTACAGACATGCATAGACGTGCACATGTATACCTGGCTTAAACATGCTCATCTACACTTGACATTTTGAAATATTTACCGATATATCTTGTTTGACATTACTTATATGTTCTATATCCTGTCACATTGCCTTTCATTGGATTTGTTTGCACAAGTGAAAAACACATCCTGCACACAGATGCACACATGACCACAAGCATGAACACACACACACCCACACATCAATATACAGAATTATTAGTACCGGTACTAATATTATTATTATTATACATTTATATAGTGTAAATATCCAGAATAACTGCTCAAATTATGGAGATTATGTACATTAAATATCTTAATATTTAGGAGATGTTATTTTACAGCAAATCCAGTGTATTTATACCAGACTACACATATGTAATTACATGTAAGCCTAATAAATCTGCAATCCTAATAACACGACCTCATTACATTGAAGGAAGATTATCTCTTAATAATTAGAAAAATGCAATTTTGCCAAAATGACCATATTGGTATTTGTTTATGATCCTCCCTAAATCCATAATCAACAATAAGATTAGGTAATGGGAAGTCTAACACAAACGTTTAATTATAGTTTGGCATGAAATGCATTGACCCCCCTATTTCATAGATTATCTCGGTAAATACATCATGGAATGAAAAACAAAAAAACTCCATTTTCTAATTTCATTTGACCTAACCAAAATTAA
>JAVCKZ010081047.1:8872-26087 GCA_034780755.1 Lepetodrilus elevatus
CCCCCCCCCCCCCCCCCCCCCCCCCCCCCCCCCCCCCCCCCCCCCCCCCCCCCCCAAGAAGGCAGATTTATTTCCTAAGCTTAGAGACTACCATTTGCTTTGATTTATTTAGATACACTTTTTACTGTATAAGCCATTTGTAAATTTATAAAGATCTCCAATAGCATGATTCTGTGTGTAATATACAATACATGGAAGTAAAATATCACATTGGAAATATTACTGATTCGTTTGTAAATGACATGTTGTAAACCTGTTCTGTAAAGTGTGTGTATTTGTCGTCTGTCGTATATGCTTGTCGTTTGTTGATGAATATTTATCAACAGTTCATTAAATCACCAGTAACAGCAGGTTCACCGATTTCAATGACGTCGCGAGTTGATTGGTTGAGAGTTGACAGCTGTAGAGAAATTCTGTCAGTCTTTTTCAAGAGATTGCAATGTTACCTGCATGCTTAAAAACTTAATTGCAAAAATAAAATAAAATATAAAACCCCTACAACCACCACCACAAAACCACCCCCACGAGACATCATATCCTGACCAATGCAACAACGGATAGAACTCAACAATGACTACAGGTTTTTAATCTAAACGACAAATCAAGACCTACCACCATCTGGTATTTGTCCGGTATCACGCATTACAGACTATTGAGCAATACAAACGATTATGAAATTTATTGCGACATGCACTTGTCTTTATTGGTAAATGAACCTGCATCGGCTGAATTGCATCTAACTGATTGAAATGCATGACCACTCCTGAATACGATAAAAATAACAAAGCAGTGTTCGAAATTAAGAAAATAATAAGGAGGTCATTCTCCATAGGCCCAATGTTAATGGAGGTCAAATCAGTCATTTTCATCGCAGATTTTCAAATGATCCTCTAAATTCAAACACTGCAAAGGATGCGATTTGTTTTTGCTTTCGTGTGTTTTATTTTAGTATTTGAATTTTACAGGGTAGAACAGTGGTTAGTGAATCGTACTACAAAAAATATATTTCGAGTTCAAATCCCAATAAATTTCAGATAGGTGCTTCATTAATACACCACACAAGAACAATACTACTTTAGTTCGGAATCACCCATTCAATTGCAACAACTCCATGCCGTTATAACTATACGATGAAATTACGTGTGATATTTCCTGTACAAAAACAGCTATACATAAGACTATTCAATGTCGGCATGTTACAGCCATTATCATTGTCCCTATGTATAAATCACTTTTATGCACTAAACCAAACACAAACGAACATTAATATTGAAAAGAGAAAACTTGAAAAGAGACATTTCTGATCTCAAATTTCAATTGGAATTCTACTCTTTTGTGTTCTCCATAGATACGAGATATTTTAGGTAATGTTAATTAACTGAGCCACAATTTTGCAAAAAATAAAAATATCAGCGTGTGAATAAAAGCCGATTATAATTTCACTTTTATTTATAATGCAGAAGTTAATATAACAAAGATAGACAGACATTCTCGTTAAAATAGCATTTCGCGTACACATAAATCTGCAGTCAAAACTTTACAACACAATACATTCCAGTAAATATACGAAAACTCCGAAAGGACTGCAACTTTGTGACTAATCACCCAGACTCTAACATAAAACAAAAGATATAACGCCTGCAAAGTGTTCCTAAAATATTTACATTACATGATCTTAGCCGTATAGGAATTGAAAACTTCCCAAGAAGTTGTACAGAGAAAAACATTTCAACAGCGAATGGCTTCAAGATGTTCGTCTTGCGTTTCATGACTGCTCGCTAACCACACAGACCATCCGACGAGTTTCTCCTGCCGCAAATCTTCGGAATGGTGGCATTCCCAGAAACAAAATAAGCTATTAGATAAGTTGGCGAGAAGGTAGTATCCGTCAGGAAGATACTATATTGAGATGGGTGTGCTTGCGCGTGTTGAACGCATCATTTTCACGAAAATCTCCATATCAATGATGTTGAATGTCCGGAAAACGAAAGCAAAAACAATAAACCCTCCCGCACTTCCTTCCCTTCCCCCCTCCTTGACAGATGGGCTCTCCCACTGCACGTGCGAGCAATCTTCGCCCCTCTTGCAGACAGGAATGTACTGTCTTCACCCGAGCGACTGGTTCTCCATTGCTTATTGCATTGTTCACAGATTTGCAGGTTACAATTCGCTCGGCGAAGGAACTCTCGGAGGTCTCTCTGCAAGTTTGCAGGAATCCTTGGCACGTCTGCGCCGCTGAAAAGTGCGACTAATCGTTCTCGCGTGGACTGCAGACATTTGGCAGAGGGAGGCCACGTTAGCGATCTCGACCCGATCCGTAACATGCGTGCATGGGGCAGGTACGACAGGAATTACGGGAAATAAACAAAACGACACACACTACACTTATTTTAGTATAGATCGGTGGTGTTTTTTGGGTGGGTAAGATTGGTGGGATTTTTTTTCTGGTCATGATCATTGCATCGTGTAGATATGCTATCATCTGATCACCGTGTGTAGTATGTAGAATGTAAAGAGATAGAGATAAGGGAAGACATCAACAGATTAATCTTTTGTACCCAATTTCATGCATTGTCTTTCGACAGTGATGTATACGTATTAAAAAATATACAATACAAGCCCTTGTTCGTCTCAATCCGACTATTTTATTAACATGGTACAGTTGACAATGAAGTGTAAGTATTTTAAATTTACAGTACAAGTCTTTATTCATTTCAATGTGAATTACTTGTGTATTCCATTTTGTAATGGTACAGTCGACGAGAAAATATACATGTTTTCAAATTTACAATGAAGTCCTTGTTCATCTTAATCCGACTTTTTTTTATGTTCCTCTTTTAAATTAAATATACACATTATGAAATTGAAAAACACATATTCTTGTTTGCATAAATATTAACTTTAACACATGCACAAATACTTTTAAATACACATTATATAATTATCATACCATACTTCATTTTCTATAGACAAATCATGTTTATGAAACAAGACACGCCAAAAAAATCAATTGTTCTTATGCATAGCTTGTTTGTTCTAAAACCATTTTTTAGGCCCTTCTGAATGGTATTTTTAGAGTTTTAGAGACAATTACAGGAAATAAACTGAGTTTTTAACCTTGAGGCCAACTTTGAAATTTCAGTTACAGTGCGTAATTTATCTATCCTTCCCCTACCCGAGGGCAACTGGAGTAGGCATACATGATAGCGCTTACGACGTGTTCAGAGAGAAAGTTTTTCAACAGGAATGAAACGGTAAGTATTTACAAGAAGCAACAGAGGATAAAGAATATACATTTACACTTTTTAATTTATACATATATACTAAAATAAATCTTTTAAAAAACCAGCCTACTTTTTTCCTATACATGTATTACATTTAATTAATTTAAATCCATTTGTCATAAATCACTTGAAAGTCATACAAATATTCTACTGACAAAAGAATATCAAATTAGATATGCTCAAATATCATTCTCTATATTGCATAATGGTGCAAATATGTGAATTATTATTAAACTTTGAAATTTAGTAATCATACGAATATTTTGTTGTTGATGGATAAATTGATATGTTAATGAAAAAAAATGTCAAATGAAATATCATAAAATATCATTATGTTGAATGGATGTTGCAAATAGGTGAGGTTTCATGAAATATATTAACAAAGGGCTGAGAAGTAGATATCATGTATCCGCAATGAATTGTATTATTTGGAAAACACCTCACGGAAATCAAGTACCTAAAAAATTCATTTCTTATTGTCAATCTCGAAATTGGCTTGATTTGGAACTGTAACAGCATTCTGCCACATGGCCACAAGCATATAAGGAACAATGCTTCTGATATCCAAGAGCACAAGGAACAAAACAGGTTTAGTTTGATTTCCTTGGGGAACGCCTTCCACAGAGAGAATTTTCTGCCGATTTCAAGAATAAGCAAAACCCACGAGATAATTCAGGAATTATTGTTTTTCCAGTTCTACCAGCTTTATCAATAATGGCTCACATTGTAAATATAATATAAATACAATCACTACAATAGTAATAATCATCAATGGTTAACTCATGTTGACTGTAAAGGCGCATTAATCTTTCATTTTTGTCTTGACTGCGAAAAGCAGTATTTCTATTTTCAGTATTGCCTAAGGAAGGAAAAGTTTATAAGATGTCAATCACTTTGACATTAGTCCCAACTATTTCGAAATCATTATGTGTACATTTCACAACCTCAAATGTCATTTTCATACAAGTTTAATCCCATAGTAAAGGTCTTTTTCTTTGAAATAATAATCTATTACATATTAATGTAACATAAAAGTACTAATAATCTCTACATTCATACCACCAATCTCTGCTACCCTTCTACCAATCACAGCACCTCTACCAACAATCACAGTACCCTTATCACCAATCTCAGCACTCCTTATCATTCTACTGATCTCAGCACCACTATCACCAATCTCTGCACAAGCATTACCAATCTCAGCACTACTCTGCACTCCTTATCATTCTACCAATCTCAGCACCACTATCACCAATCTCTGCACAAGTACTACCAATCTCAGCTCCACTCTGCACTCCTTATCATTCTACTGATCGCAGCACCACTATCACCAATCTCTGCACAAGCATTACCAATCTCAGCACTACTCTGCACTCCCTATCATTCTACGAATCTCAGCACCACTATCACCAATCTCTGCACAAGCATTACCAATCTCAGCACTACTCTGCAACCCTACCACCAATCTTTGCACCACTGTTCCTCCTAATCATACCACCCATACCGACAGGCAAATCACAACCACCACGAATGAAACACCCACATCCACGAACACACACATACACACCCACAAACAATCACCCATACCCACAAACAATCACCCATACACACCCACATAAACAATCACAATCACCCATACACACCCACATAAACAATCACAATCACCCATACACACCCACATAAACAATCACCCATACACACACCGACAATATTTCTCTGGTTAAGAATGTGCTGGTATTCCCATTAATTAGATGCTACAGTATTGTTATCCACTGGCAATATATCACACTGGTGTGATAAACAACATTTGATCATATTCCCACTCGTAACAACCTTGGCGTATAACTCGATATCCTTATAGATCGATAATAGCGGCACGAGTAAAACACGATCTCTGTAGTTTTTTTAGGTTAATCATTGATTATGCAGGATTTTTATTAAACAAACAGAACATGCATGTACTTTACAGTTCTGGTAATCATTGAAAAACGACCACTGCACTGTACGGTAATTTCAGTGGCGTTGAGCTGTGGTGTGGGGTCAGTGAGTGAATTAAGGATCATAAGGGAAATTGGGTTAAGGGAGATAATAGTGAGGATGGGGTCATTGAGTGAGAGTGAGCTAATAGTAAGATAATAATTAATAGGAGGATGTAATGGGGTTGGTGGGTAAGCTATGAAGATCATAAGGGGATGCAGTTGGTGGGTGAGCTATGAAGATCATAAGGGGATGCAGTTGGTGGGTGAGCTATGAAGATCACAAAGGGATGCAGTTGGTGGGTGAGCTATGAAGATCATAAGGAGGATGGTATGGTAGGCGAGTTGTGGTAGATTGTAGTGGGATGGGGGTGGGTGGATGAGCTAAGAAAGATCATGAGGGTGGGGGCTGGGCGTGTAGTGGTTGGGGGGGGCTGAAGAAATATAGGGTGGAACGAGTGGGATTCATAAGTTTGTAGTGAAAAAGGTAAAATATATACAATACTTCTTAAAATTGAAATGTTAAATTATGGAACCATTGTAAGTGTCCCTGCAAACAGGAATAGTGTAGAGCTGCATACCAAATCAATATTTAACCCTCAGATTCGTCATCCACCTTAAGCAAAACCCACCCCCACCCAATACACAAACCCACCCAACCACCCAATATGCAAAACCACCCATCTAACACACAAACCCACCCACACAAACACCCCCACCCACTTGTTAACTTATCTCAAGCCTAGCTGGTTAACAAGACACGTACATGATGTTGTGGTTGCCCATGTACTATGAGTGGCGGAAGGATTAGATACGGATGAAATCTAATCGTGCATAACCATGTATTGATTAGCAGCAATGATTACATATTGTTCACACTTTAACAGCTGGTGGACATCTACATCAGTTAAGGCTTTGGGGCCCTGTTTCACGGAACAATAGTAGCGCTACGTCAGTCGTAACTCCTTAGCAACTCCATGTTAACATATAGGAGTTTTGACTCTAATAAAGTTATGATTGTTCCGTGGAATGGGCCCCAGTCGTGTACACTGTTGTATTATCTGATATTGCCGTTATAACCGAATATTTCTGTGATGTTACAGGAGGAAACCTGTAACATCCGTGGCGCTGAATGTTGCAGTAAACCTGCGAGCACCGGCGGGTACTGAGATATAAACATATAACTTCATTCAACTTATATTACAATATAACATCATTTAGCCTCATTATTGTTGCATAAAACTAGAGGTTGCCAATAGAATAAATGATTAGATTTAAACTCTAAAAGTATTTGCATGTATCAGAAAGAAGATTTTGAATGTATTCTCATGGTTTAGCCATATATAAACAAAACCTATGAATACAATACATCTAATTAAAAGGTAAAAAAATCTATTGTTGTGATAAAAAGTAATTAAACTTATTGTCCTAATTCCACTAATTGAAAAAGTTACAAAACTTTTCCCGTAATAATGCATATAACACAAGTCCGAGGTATTGAAGAAAATGAATAAGAAATTAAATGTCAAAAATGTAATCTTCAAATAATCAGAGAGAGAAAAATAGAAATAACTCAGGCAAAGAAATTGTCCTTGAAATACAATCGTGGAGCGGCTTAATTCCGTCCAAAATGTGATTACATAAACACACCGACGTAAACTAACACCACAATTCCTCTTCTAAACATGTAAACCAGATGATATACAAACACTACCACAGCGTTTAAAAAACACCCTATATTTCAGAACACTTTACGCTTTAAAATATAGAAATCTCCCATATGCAATTCACTATATTCTTTTTCTCGCCACAGAGCAAACATTGCGCGGGCTATCAAATTCCGCGAAATCTCGGGAGCGATTTAACCTACTTTTTTGCTTACTCGAGAACCTGCATGAGAAAGTAGAAACCATTGAGTGCTTTTCTTTCCCCTCTCCCTTCCCGAAAAGAAATGAAAATGACACAACATATCCCCCCCAGACAGTTATCGTTTTGCGTCTGTTTCCGAAGGGGTTAACGCGAGTTAACAAACTGTGAGCATGTTTATTTTCCCAGTTTCAACGCACCGGTTTCCACAGGGGGAGCATTTCAACACTGCTCATTATGGGGCTATTTGCAACACATAACTGAAATAGTATATATCATGAGGGAAAGGGTTTTCAACGTACAAATACAATCAGCTTACTCTTAATGCTCTTCTGGATCGAATGAATTGATCATTTCAAAAACAGTTCTGGGCGGGAGTATTGATCTGCAGACTTGATTACAAAGACACTCCGATGTAATGTGAATCCTGTACATTAAAAGTATCTAGTTAACCACTTACCCGCCGACGTACGCACGCGATCGCGGCTCTGTGTCGGCATCTCCGGTTGCCTCCAGGATAAAAGAGGTTAACGCCGTAATGCCGGTAAGTAGCTCGGCAGGGTTTTGATGCTCGCCCGTGTCAAACGAGAGGGACGAAAACAATTTAAAACGTTGAGAACCCGGCAATAAACCTTCGTCGGAGTTGGAATGAACTGTGCGGAGATCGACTTTGCAGTTTGCTTGAATTTGCAAGATCCAGACATAATTGTAGAAAATTGGTCAATATTGAAATGGGAAAAGTACTCTGGACAAATTTCAATCCCTGTGCTTCTAAGTAAAGAGCATTGGCTTCTGAGGTGTCTAGCTCCACTGTTGTTCTCTGATAGGTAATGGTCGAATGTCGGCGACCTAGTCATCGGTCATCATTTGACCTCCATTCGCCATCATGGAACCTTGGCATTAATTCTTAACCAACCACACTGAGAATGAGGACATATACCATAGAGCATATAGAAAATAGAGCATAGAGCATGGAGGACAAGTCATAATAAGTAATCCATTCATCTGACCAGTCCGACTCTTCCTAAGCATACTTTCATCAAAAGCATTAACACATTCTATGGTAGTCTCCAAAGGTCATACTATGACCTGTAAATTAGGTCAAGGTCATGAAACTCATCAATATTGAAAATCAGTGTGTCAGTCTTGCGAGGGCACGCTTAACAAAGAACGGAATAGTGAGAATAACCTTCAAATTGAATTTTAATAAATTGGAAAGATAGTAAATTTAGAACCAAAGAATTTTCAGAAACCTAAAGAATACACATAAAAACACAAGTAAGTAAGATAAATGTAAAAGTACACTGAAAGATGCAGTAAAATGTTTTGTAGAGCCAACATGTAGAAATTATCTTATATATATTTGAAATCAATCCCAGTTTTCAAAAAGAATATAAACTAAACACAACCTTATACACACACCAAAACAATATATAATTCAAAATTGTTTTTTACATTTGTTGTAATGGTGTTAACCTCCCCCTCGTGACCCTCTCATTGCTTCTCCTTAGTATAGAATGCTGATCATGTCAAAATGTGCTTTGACACATGTCCGACTCCCCCCCTCTCTCCTTGAGAGCCTCCCAAGGTGCTGCCTACAGAAGAGTACATAAAGCTCCATACACTGACAGAGTGTTGGAGGAGTTTTGACATATTCCCTCATCTAATGAGATGGTAACCCGACACCAGAACTGGAGCCATAACTGAAGGTGGAATAAGTGGTGGGTGATGGTGGCGCGAGGAGGTGGGGGGAATGGTGGTATGGGAGTGTGGGGGGATGGTGGAAGAGGGGTGGGGGGGGGGGGGTTTGGTCTCCCACCAGTGGTCAAGGGGTCAACATATCATCGGAGATTGTGGATATGGTGGGTGGAGAAGATTATGAGGAGGAGGAAGAGGAGGCGGAGGAGAAATGAGTTGGATTGACTTAGTGCTTAACCTAAGTGCCGGAATCGGGTCACCCATATGCAACAACTTATAGTTGATAAGTACATAGAGCAGAAAAAAATAGGATGGAATTGATAGGGTTAATAAGAATGGAAATTGGTATGGTTAATAAGAATGGAAATTGGTAGGGTTAATAACAATGGAATTGGCAGGGTTAATAAGCATGGGTTACTCTAGACAGAATGGATAAGGTTAATAAAGATGTACAAATAGGGTTAATGATGGAATGGTGTGGTTAATAACAGTGAAACCAGTAGGGTTAATAAGGATGGAATTGGTAGGGTTCATAAAAAAATGCATGGAACTTGTAGGGTTAATAAGGGGTGAACCTGTGGATGTATCAGGCTTGGGTCCTTAAGAACACAGGCTCACAGGCTCAGAGGCTCAGGTGTGGAGCCGTGGCTGGAGGTGGTACCGCCAGATTAGCCCGCCAATGGGACTTTATAGATATTGCTTGGGTTGGTGATCGAAGAAATACTGCATATATGGGTCATTAGTGGACCAGTTCTGGCGATTCAAAACAAGAGAATATCATCGATTGTTAGATCATTGAGAGATAGACGGATCACCAAGAGAGATCAATGATAATCATTGACAGAGAGATATAAAGAGAGAGAAAAAGAGAGAGAGAGAGAGAAAGAGAGAGAGAGAGAGAGAGAGAGAGAGAGAGAGAGAGAGAGAAAGAGAGAGAAAGGGTAAGAGAGGAGAGGGGAGAAACAGAGAGTGAGAGAAAGAAAAACTAAGTTAAATGAGGGCGAGAAAGCCAAGTGAATGGAGAAAATTAAGTGACAGTCAAAAGTTTGTAATCTTGTCTAAAATGAAATATTAGCCAGCTAACTGGAATGCTGGAGAAGGTCACGGAGCCATGGCTTAGCAGAGAGATGAGGAACCGGGACAGATGAAGAGTTGACAGTCACTAGCCATCAATAGCGGAGCAGTGAGTGTGAGGATGGTGTGAGGATGGTGTGAAGGCAGAGAGAGGAAAGAGGCAGAGGAGGGAGGGGGCGGGGATGATGCTCTGGTCCACAGTGTTGTCTCTGGCGCCAATGGGCCGAGAGATCGATTCTGACCAAATTCTGAAAAATCAGGTTTCCGACAATCTGCTCTGAGGCTATGTTGATCTTTGGAAGATCATTGCAACTTATCGAGAAGCAGTAGATGTGATGTGATTGACCTCTCTCTCTCTATTTCTCTCTCCCTCTCATTCCCTATCTCTCTTCTCTCTCCCCTCTCTCTCTTTCTCTCTCTATTTCTCTCTCCCTCTCATTCCCTCTCTCTCTTCTCTCTCTCCCTCTCAGTCCCTCTCTCTCTTCTCTCTCTCTCTCTCTCTCTCTCTCTTTCTCTCTTTCTCAATCTGTATTGTCCTCCGCTGGTGCTCCTGTACTTTATCCAAACAGGACAGGTGGAACAAACCCAGGGTTTTCCAAAGTCACATGTCTGTGGCATGGCAGGACATGGCACCAATGGTCTGTCAGTGGGTTATGTCCCCTGATGTACTTTTGCCGGTATTATTTTCCTTCATGACATTTCCTGGCATCAATATGTTCCTGTCAAATAATCTAAACAGGAACACTGCTGCCCGGGTTTTGGAAATTGACAATATCCCAATGACCTCGATGACCTGAGATTGTATTTTTCTCTAAGGCTCTGACCACATTCTCAACTCTGTTGTTAACTGAGGAACTCCTAACTGTTGTCAACTTTGTTGGTAGTTCCCCAAGTTGACAACACTGTTGGTAGTACCTCAAAGTTAACAACACTGTTCTGAGTTCCCCAGTTGACAACACTGTTGGTAGTACTTCAAAGTTAACAACACTGTTCTGAGTTCCCCAGTTGACAACACGGTTGGTAGTACCTCAAAGTTGACAACAGTGTTGTCAACTGGGGAATAGAACAGTGCTGTCAACTGGGGAACAGAACAGTGTTGTTAACTGAGGAACTCCTAACTGTTGTCAACTTTGAGGTACTACTAACAGTTGTCAACTTTGAGGTACTACCAACAGTGTTGTCAACTTTGAGGTACTACCAACAGTGTTGTCAACTTGGGGAACTCCCCACATTGTTGTCAACTTTGGGGAACTCCCCACAGTGTTGTCAACTTTGAGGTACTACCAACATTGTTGTCAACTTGGGGAACTCCCCACAGTGTTGTCAACTGGGGAACAGAACAGTGTTGTCAACTGGGGAACTTCAGAACAGTGTTGTCAACTTTGACACTGTATCCAGCACAGTTCTGGATCAAAAACACATCTTCCAAATCAGTCAGCAGGACATCGGCAGGAGCTCACCAACACCAACTGATTGCAACAATTGCTATGACCGCTACATAAACACGGGACTCCTAAGTAGATTGCAGACATGAGCTGGGGGTTACGGCATGTGTCTACACACTGACACACTGACACAGATTCTAACCCTTCAGCTCCACGTAACACATGAATTAATTATTTCCTGTCAGATTACTACCACATACACGATTAATTCCAAATATTAAGAGGCAATACTTCTGCTGCATCAACATGATATATATTAAGACCTCCCGTTTTGACAGATCGTCAGAACTTGTGAATTCTAACTCGCTTGCAGTGTAAAGAGCTTAAAACAAAACTGGTTACTTCACAGAAATGTAATTGTCGTAATTACATACAGAGATATTTTCATTATGCCTGCTGCATCGACGTTAAGCATAAAATCTCTCACTTACTTCATAATCCTGATGCTGTCCATAACCCTGGTACTAATATCAGCAAGGGTTAACCCTCGCCTTGAAAAGAAACACGTGCATGCCCTAATTTAATGCTGGCGAGTATTTAAGACGCACAAAGGAAGCTGTTTAGTCATGTGATAACATTCTTTCCTTCTTGTCATCGAAAAGGACATACAGGGAGGTATCCTTTAGAAAGGCTGGCCCATAATGGGTTAACAAGGTGCTCCCATACAATGGGACAGTGTAGGACATATCTTCCCACCATGTCAGCCAGGACAGACACATTTGCACCACAGTGTCGCAAGTCATCTATTATTTTACTCGTACCTCATGAATTAACCCCTTCAACTCACATTAGCATAATTTATGATTATTTATGTAACTTATTTTTTTAATACTCCTAAACCTTGAAAAATATTACTGTACGTTTAGATTATCTTTTAAAAATCATTTACCATACTATTATTTTATTCATGAATTAGCAAATTTCAAATTCAACTGTGAGTGATTTTAGAGTTTAACATTGCTGCAGGAATCTTCCACCCATTTGTGACGATTCAAATTCACCTGATAATTGGAGTAAACCTTCTTTAAACTAGTTAAATCAATCATTAAACCTTCTTCAAACTATATTAGTTATTAAACCTTCTTCAAATTAGATCAATTCCAACTGTTGCTCTGAATGGCATCTCTGGTTGCCTGCAACATGGAAAAGGTTAAATGGGACTCGAATATCAGGTCCTTCTTTTAACCAGGGTGGCCATAGCGTCTTCAATCCAGAAGAGTTGCAGCTTCCCCCAAAAGATCAAAGTCTGACACATAATGGGTTAACCTGAGCGTGGTCAGTGAGGCCCCTAACATGTGGCTCCCCCTATATGTACACAGAACCCCTGGTCAGTCCTGGTCAAGCAGTGGTCAAACAGCAACACCACTCCAACAACCCTGACGGACCCTACCGCAGAAGACGGTATGCAAGGATAAGATGCTATTCTCCTGTTTGCTGATAAATTACATCGATTGAAATGGAGCACCGTTTAGTTGGTCTCTTTATCGGTTGACTCCCGCAAATTGAGGTGTTTCCTCTCATAAAATAAAAGATTTTCTATAAAATACAAACACATTTAGTTTTATTTCATTTTAAAATTTGCAAATAAATTTCATATTAAAATAACGATTTTCTTTGGGTGAAATAACAAATAAATATAAGATTATTACCAAAAATGTTTTGCAACAGTTGGTACTTTGTCTGAAATGGATCAATTATCCAAAATCACCGAAATGGATCAATTATCCAAAATCAAAGTGCCAAAATAAACCGTGATACCAACTCCAATCATAATTCCAAAATAACTGAGGAGGGGGGGAAGAGAAAGAGTTTTAACAAAATATTAACGCAAATCATATTAATCAAATATCCATTGTGCGGCGTACCGAAAATATCCCCCACCTTCAAATTGCCTGCTTTCTTATAACAAAGCCGTTCCCTTTCCTCCTCCACCAATTTAATTCCCCTTCTTATTGACTGACCAACGCTAACCATTGGTTTCCTCTGGCTAAATAGCCAGCTCTAAGAGTGGTCACTTCCCCACTGTAACCCCAGATAGCGGAGATTAGAAGCCCTGCCAGGTGCTGTTGGATCAAATGATGCTTGCTGACAAAGCATGTATACTCTATGAAGCATGTGTTAGATTAATGGTTAGATTAAGTCAACTACACTGATGAGTTGTGGATGATATCTGCATGATATCCGTGATATATGTGTTCAATGAAAGGTAATATTCGTCATTGATTTTCTCATCAAATCTGTATATTTATAATACTTTAGATGGAAATACTAATAATAGTTTGTAATACTTTAGATGAATATATATAAATATCAGTTTCTAGTGAATGGTTTAAAATTGAAGGATTTTTTATTATTGTTTTACGTTGCAGCAGGAATATCTCAAATTTGAATGAAAAAAATAAATAAAATTATAAAAAATATAATCTTTCAAACTGAATAAGAAATCAAGTGCAGTTAATCAGGATTGATACTCGAGAAAATATGTAAATTTTTCTCCTGATGTGATGTCATCCCAAAGTCACAGCCTACAGGAAATGACCATTAAAATTATTCAGAGGATTTAACAACAATACAATTGTTTGCCTACCATTCAACAATAAGAACTGACACCAGTCAATGTGTTGGAACGGAACTACACCATTATTTTAATCTATGGACAGCATCAATGCCATAAATTATCCAAGTGAGTATAATTATATGTTTTGTGGGGAAAGTGAAAAGCTCCTGTTATCACCCTTCACTAACTCTGGCTATGCTGGAGTGATTGACAACTGTCAATCAATGGTGTCAATCACTGGCGTTATATATAGGGTACATATAAACCCAGGAAACAGACTGGCTTCCCTTCCTTTTTAATAACAACGTTGTTCTTCGTACCTTTCCAGCTTTATGACAATTGATTCCTTTTAATATTAACATGCACTAACATACATGAAATCTATAACCTTTAACTGACAGTCTATGCCAACTTCTAAAGCCTCCCCTCCCCCCCCACCCATAACTTTCGCCCGTGAGCAGTTTTTCATTTTCAAGTTTCTTCATTAAGAAAAAAGTGTTTCTTCAAAGGCCAAATGTACACGTATATTACAGAAGTCTGGGCAGCTTGCATTATGATTGATCATACTGTTAAATCCATGTTGAATGAGAACAGGTTTTACGAACTGCTGTAAATGTCAGATATGTATACATCCCTTCCGATCTGTCAGGACCTAGATTCCGATTATGATTGACGACGAAGGCAAACACATGTGCTAGGACTAGAACTATGATTTTTAAATAAGACATGATTTCATTAGAAAACACCTTCAGAACGTGACAGATCTGCTGTCGCCAAATGATACGAAATCGTGATAGAGTGCGACTGTATTTTTTTAGGCGCCGATTTGAATACTTGCGGTAAGGATTTTCCTATCCATTTTTATTTCTGTCTAAGAATTTATGTTATTTTTTGTGTGGATTAAGTTACAGAACAGTCACGAACAATATCAAACCTTTTTAATGGGCGAGTAGGTGGGTGTTTGTGTGAGTGAGTGAGTGAGTGAATGAGTGAGTGAGTGGATGAATGAGGAGTGGATAAGTGAGAGAGTGAATGCATGATAGTAAATAAACATATGGTTTTATCAGGTTTAAAAATTATTTAAAAAAAATATTTAACCCCAGGGTTTAGAGCCGCTTATCACGACCTACAACCCACGCAATAAGTCATTTAATGACCTCATGGAAAAAACAATTGCAGAAGATCATCCATGTTTTCCCATGAAATTATTTTCTCTAATCACTACCTAAAGCATTGTTTATAAATCCCAATAATGTTATATTAGAGATAGGCACACATTTATTTGATTATAATACAGGAATATGGACAATCTATAAAATACTAAACAACTTTTTTTTATGATATATTTTTAGCTGCACGCCTTTAGACATTCTTGAGAAAAAGTAGTCCCTGTAACAAGTAATTAAATTAGTCTTGCCTTAGAACGCAATTTCTCTTCCACAGGCTTATTTTATACTATAGATTATCTTCCTCACCTAAGGCATAATTATGATATATTGGCTATAAATTGGTACGACAGGTATGAAAACATCATCTTTGATATCTATATATATATGAGAATAGGGTCCATTATCTACAAACATAAACACTGTTTTGATTTTGAGTCATGCATACACGATTCATTATTTTTAGAAATTATTAAATACCATACATTGTAACAATTTGTTAATGTCAGTGTTGATGACATACGTAGACCTACAACTTTATCAGGTCATAAATAATTTATATTGTCATCAGCATTTAATAAAATTGATTCGCATTGAGATTGAAAGCAGATATACAAGTACGTTTCAGATTATTCCATTAGATGTACTTTAACTCCTATCAATTAAAATACTTTAAAGTGCATTATTTTAAAGCCGATGTCAAGCAACTCTATGATTAATAATAATCAAAATCTAATTTCATTGTATTTTTTCTTACAACTTTTACGCAATATGATTGAAATAAATATGTTACTTTTGTTGCTTCACACAATACCGAAACGTAACGCATATTCCTTTCAGAAGTTGTCGAGCAATTAGGCATCACTATGTTCATGATAATCAAAGCTGCAAGTTTTCTTTGCATACTCTCTTGACCAAAAGATTGAAAATAAATATGTTCCCATTCCACGTGAGCCTCAAACTATGGCCGCCACTTGCGAAAATCTGCTATTTACGCAGAGTTGGGTTATTGACTACGGCTAATGAAATCAACAATCTATCTATCACTACATTTGTCAAATTACTGCGTCCCTTTCATAATGCACCACTTCAGCAGACAGATAGCTGGTCTCCCCAGGATCAGTAACACCAAATTAACCTACTTTTACCCACCAATTGCCACATCTTACTATACACACACACAATATTGTCAATACAACGTTTTTAGCGTCACACTTAGCAGCTTATCAATTCGTTCACTCGTGATTCAATACACACAGTTTGTTTAAGATTTATTCCCCAACACTCAAATTGTGACCAAACCATGTGTGATACAGAACCCAGAAATAAAAAAAATATATATGAAAACAATTATATAAAATATAAATACGTAAATTAACACCGTTATTTAAATGACAACATTTTCAACAACAAAAAATAAAAAATTGGTGGTATTTGAGGACATAAAAAAAAGGATAAGAAAATCTGTATAAAATGGAATTAATAGAACAAATAATTACCGAAAAGACTAATTAATTTGGTAATATTTAACCTATATCCACAAGTCAACCGTACTTTTATATTGGACACATACACTAACAAAACCATTACATATAAATTCCTTAAAAAAAATACGAGAAGAAACACTAGTCAAAACAACCAGCTAAAGCATGAAAACATGTGAATAGATTAACTTACCTACAACCACATAAAGCGAAATAAGTCAATAAACGAAAGTGACGACCCCAAACCATGATAAAGATATTGATCTCAAACGCGTTTATTTCGCAGGAAATCTAGCATCCCGAGACTGCCGTTGATTTGAGGGTCCAGCGCTGGGCTTTAATACTGTCTGGCACTTGTCATAATAGCCCAGGATTGGGGCTCGTATCAATAAAGCTCTCAACCTAATTAGTATCACATCCTTCCATTTTGATTGGTCACTCCCAACTGAGAGGTCAAACCCTTGACCACCACCACAACCACCGCCATCACTACCGTTACTACCCACCATCTTTATCTCACTATCGCTTGCTGCACTGAAGTATCAGATTTGCATCTGATGAAGAAGGATAGTAGGGGGGAAAGTTACTTAATCAGCAATTTACAATAATGAAAAAAGTTACTTAATCAGCAATTTACAATAATGAAAAAAGTAACCTAATCAGCA
>JAVCKZ010081048.1:0-12684 GCA_034780755.1 Lepetodrilus elevatus
GTACGATCTGGACCGAGTGATGGGTGGAATGAATGCTTAGCTGGCTGACTGAATGGTTTGTTTGTTGAATGGTTCCTTGATGGAATGATTAGTTGATTGAATGATTTGTTTGTTGAATGGTTGGTTGATTGAATGATTGGTTAATTGAATGACTGGATGGTCGATTAAATGATTCGTTGGTTGGTTGAATGGTTGATTTAATGTTTGGTTGATTGAATGATTGGTTTATGGAATTGTTGGTTGATTGAATGATTGGTTTATGGAATTGTTGGTTGATTGAATGGTTGATTGATTGGGTGGTTTGTTTCAACATAATTCTTTCCTCCACCAGGTGGGGCAAGCGTGCCGCCCACAACCGCGCGCAGATCATGTACTACTTAGCGGAGAACCTGGAGGTCAGACGGGAGGAGATCGCGCAGCGGCTGTCCACCATGACGGGTCGGTCCATCGACGAGGGCAGACAGGAAGTGGACCTGTCCGTGCAGAGGCTGTTTTACTGGGCCGCATACTGCGACAAATTTGGCGGAACCGTGCAGGTGTGTATCTTATTTCATAGTGGCAGGCGTGTGAAGGGTGACCAAATTAGAGTTATCCATCCTGAATCATGTCAATATCCAGAGAATCTGATGTTATTTTATGAACCTAGTTGAAAATGACTGTGTAGATGCAGTAGATATTGGAGATTGAGTATTAACGTATTGGAGATTAATGTAATGGTCGTTGCCTATGGGTGAGATATTCCCGCTGCGACGTAAAACATTAATTCAATCAATCAACCAATTAATGTAATGTCTTCTGTGCACAGGAGACGACCCTGTACGGAGCAACGATCAAAGTCCATGAGCCGCTTGGAGTGATTGGTATCGCTTGTCCCGACGACTGGCCGCTACTCGGCTTTGTGTCTCTCTTCGCTCCAGCCGTTGTCAGGGGCAACGCTGTTGTGATGGTGCCCAGTGAGAAGTACCCCTTGGTTGCTATGGACTTCTATCAGGTTTGATATTTTTATGAGATTTGCAATATTGAAAAATGCATTGGAAAATGAACGTGATGAAAGCTAAATATTCAATTATGAGTTGGAATTAGCAAGCATCTGGTACATGAATGTGATGATTGTATGTGATTGTTGTGTAGGGATGTTATGACCTATTTGAATAGATTTAATTTTCGTATATTTTATTGTAAATTATATATATACTTAAACGCCAGGGTATCGTTTCTCGAAGCTCTCTTAGCCGCTAAGGGACCATAGCACTCTCTTTGCCGATAGCTAATGCATGCAGAGATTATGAAACCTTTTGAGTGCGATTTCATGCTAAAACTAAAATTTTACATGGGGATTTGAACGTGAAATGGTACTCGGAAAGGTTTTCTAATCTCGGTATCAGATCTCCCAGTGATGCATCATCATAGTCTTATCTCTCCCCTCCCCTCCAGGTATTCGACACGTCGGACGTCCCCGGGGGCGTGGTGAACATGATCACCGGCGACCGCGACCACCTGACCAAGTATCTAGCCGAGCATCAGGACGTGCAGGCCATGTGGTACTTCGGCACGCCCGAGGGGTCAAAGTTCGTGGAGTACGCCTCGGCCGACAACCTGAAGCGGACGTGGGTGAACTACGGGCTGCCGCGGGACTGGGCGGACGCGGAGGCGGGGCAGGGGGAGGAGTTCCTGTACCAGTCTATCCAGGTCAAGAACATCTGGATCCCCATGGGCGACATCTTCGCAAATTAAAGACGCAACGTCCGACTCAATGACCGATCACCTCGTGCCTACTGTACTTCTGTCTAGAGAGCAGTGTTACTTTAAAATGTATTTTGTCGATTCAGGATTTGTGACAAGCATTTGAGGAATATTTCAGGTGCTTAGAAAGGTGTGGAATGAAATAGTTTTTTGTCGACGAATGCAGAAATAATCCAGATTTTAGTATGTTTTAAGGGAAAGTAGGTGGCTGAAAGATCTGTGTCTCGAGCATTAATAATGTCAGGTTAACCTGGTGACACTGTGATCTGTCAGTGTGACCTGTCAGTATGGCCTAGTGTAAAGAGGCCTGCTCCTTTCTAGCTGTACTGTCTGTACGACGCATGTGCAGTTACACTGTGCGGTGTTGATCCTTGGTAACTGCGCATGCATTGGACAGAAAGTACAGAAAGAGCAGCTAGAAAGGAGCAGGCCCAAGGTATCCAGATGTCAGGGTGACCTGGCGTAACTATAATCCGATGTCAGTGTGACCTTGTGTCAAGGTATCCAGATGTCGACGTGACCTGGTGCCAAGGCGTCTAGATGTCAGGGAGACCTTGTGTCCATATCTTTAGTGTTGTTGTATGAGGCTGACGTCATTTATGCGATCTTGCAGCATATGTCATTCCTTAACCCTGGTGTATGTGCACTAAGATGTAACTAATACGTATTTACGAATGTATGAAGAATATGTCCAGGTAAAGTTATTCCACATCATTGTTTTGCATAGATAATCATATTTTGTTACCTTTCAGGCTTTCTTGCTTTCTTTTGGGTCGGAAATATATCATGTTTTGCTACAAACTTTTAACGCATTTGAAATCCTCTGAAGTGCTACATTTTGATTGTTTAGTTTGAATTTTACTTACGATCCCCAGTGAGAATTATGTATTATGAAACGTAGTATGAACAAAATACTTGCCATTTTGATGAAATGTGTTTGTATTTCCATTTTGTTTCTTCATACTACATGTACTGTGAACAAAACACATTATTGCAAATTATTTGCAAATAACATTGATGTACTGTTATGCATATTTTGCTGATCAGATCTGTTTATACAGTATATATATAATATGTACATCTATATAAACCTAATATATTGTACCGGTAGATTGTAATATACTGTAAATTTTAATTCAATAAGAAAGAAGGACGGTATTGGAAATGGAAGGCTCATTATGTCTTGTTTATTCATTGTTCATTTTAATGGAAATATTTTGAGATGGTTATTATAGTATGGGGAGTATAGTAGGTGGCAAATAGCTCAATAATTTGCCTGGTGCATATCGATTCTTTGCAGCAATGGTCCATTCCATATGTATGGTAGATAAAGAGCACATATTTAACCGTCTCAATGCTGGAGCCAGTGGAGGCAACAGGAGATGCCCCAAGGAGTACTGCCTGTGCCTAATCTAGCAGGAAGAGGGTTAAAGATGGTGTACAAGTATCAGCCATGGTTTCTGTGTGTCTCAGGCCCTCTGTTGCTAATCGAGTACTAAGGATTTTGCGGGTTTCATCCTGCCCTGAATTGACATGCCGTGATAAAAGTGAAAGAATCTTGAAAGTGGCTCTAAACACCAATTAAACAAAAAATGAATCCTGCGTTTTTTTATTAACAGTGCTATGGGATCTATTGATTTATTGTGGTAGGCTGTGCATAACATTGTTATGTTTCTCTTGCCATGTTTCTCTTACCATTAGACATTGTTATTATTTTGTCATCCTAATATGTCTCGTTTTGTTTTGAGCATGTCAAGTATTATTTTGTTCTTTATTGCTGTTTTGTATATTGAATATCATGTATGATAATGGGACGAATCAATCCTCGTACTATAAGTAGTAAGACGCGTACAGTATCGGTGTGTGGGAGTAGGCTAGGCCAGGGTGGGTGGATGTTGGGGCTATCGTAGTAGGGGTTGGCTTGGGATAAGGGTTCAAATCTGGCAGCCGATGGTCACAAATGGGTGAAAGTTAAACTCCATATTCACTGACTCACTGGTAGCCGAACATGCCTTAGGAAATCTAGTCAATGTGAAATTATTTGCTGATTGAATGGCTGCATTTTCTTATATTGATCATGGGTGCTTTATTGAAAATTTATGTGTTCTACATTATAAATGTCATGTCATGGATAGTTGTATTATTTTCTTCAATTGGATTGATTACAGTTCAAATGGGTATGGATTGCAATTTATGTCATACATAATAATACCTACTGGTAATAGTTCTACTATCGTTCTGTGGAACATGGGCCAGCTGTCTTCACCATATCTTCCAAACAGAAACCAGTATTTCTATTTAAAGTGGCAATATCATCTTTGATGCAATATTAAATCTCTATAATATTTGTTGTATGTTTCTAGTAAATTCTACATAATATTACCATGAACTAGGGAAATCTACACAAGAAATGTGATGTCACAATGATATGTAGTGACACTATCTGGGTAGGTAGAAAGATATTTCTAGTTGAGTAACAAAAAATGGAAACAAAAAATCATACTGGAAAGGATATTTTTTATCAGAATATGCAATAATAACCTAATGGTGACCTTTGACCTTTTGCAAAGATGATCTTGCCACTTTAACATTAGTCTTTTGATGATGATCTGTGTTTTAGGATGTCTTAACCATTGCTGTAGGGTAAATACTTCTAATCCCTATACAGTGTGTGTAATTGTGTGTGTGCTTTATTATAGTGTGTGCTGTATCTCATTAACATGTTGAAATGTGTTGGAAATCTGTACTGACAGCTCTTCATTGTAATATAGAGTATTTACAATTGTTGATGTACAGATGTGTGCCAAAGTTATGGATTTTGATAATATATGATGAATCCCTGTATCTACTTATGCAAGAGTTTTTATATACATGTTGTATGTATCTGTGTGTGCCATATGCCATCTGTGTGTGCCATATGCCATCTGTGTGTGCCATATGCCATCTGTGGGTGTCATATGCCATCTGTGTGTGCCATATGCCATCTGTGGGTGCCATATGCCATTCTTAGTGGATGTGTTTGATAAAACTGGGTACATGCTATATCAAATATTAATTTCAATAGTATTTGTTGCACAATTGCTATTTTAGATATTATGCAATATTATTGTAACCTCATATATGCCAAATTACGGTGCCATTAACATTTTGTTAGCTTTCTCTACAGTATAGGCCCTATACTATTATACATAGAGATTATCCTATGGTAGCAATCCAAGTACAATGTTATATCAACACCTTATGAAAAAATAACTGTCATTTTTAATGACTAATTTAGTATACTTCAATCTGAAATAATTAGCAGAACTATGGATAGGGCTATTACAAAACTATCTAGTTTACAATATGGAGTGTTTATGCCAGCTTAGAAATACTTTACAGTGTTGGGGGGTATGTACTACCCAGTATTTTCGAGTATTATTGTGGAATGTAGAGCTTGCTCTAGTCGTAGGGCTGTTGGTATGGTGGTGTATGTATCCAGGAGAATAGCTAGTACCAGTAGTGCCTGCTGGCAATATTCATCTTGTTCCATGTGCCAGTGTTCACAGGAGGGAATCAATAAAGAATGTTATTTACATCTGAATTCTTTGTTATTGAAAGATTCCCGCAGCGATGTTAAACTCCATATTCACTCACTCACTCACATGTGTTAATGTGTGGTAAACATGTACATACTTGTATGCAGGTTGTATGAACTCTCTCTAGAGAGAGAGGTGGAAATTCACATCCGGATGTAAGCATAATGTTTTGAATTTTAGTGCTGCTTTTGAGATTTTTTTTTCACTTACTAGTACAAAGCAGCTTGTCAGTTTATGGCAAGAGAAGATATGCAACATCTGTAGTAGTGCATTATCTGAGTAAACTGGTACTGACAGACCAAGGATGATGAAGAATGATGCAAAATTGCACATAAAATACAATCAGAAGGATGTGTTACTAATACAAGAATGATGTGGTAAAGCGGTGCCGGTAAAGCACACCACATACTAAACCAATCAGTACTAAAGAAAAGATGAGTATCTAATGCACTAGTATGTTCCATCTTGAAATGTGTTCTTTCATACCTTTCATGCCTTCTGTAGAAAAGTTCCTCACATGGACTAACCAGTATTCGTGAAGATAATGTATTAAAAGAAGAAAAGAAAAAGACAATTATACTACATCTACGATTTATTGTTACACATCTTTCTTAAACACGGGCATACAAAGGTTGTAGAATGACTGCTGACAGAAGTCCTTGACTAGAACCCATCTGACCCAGTTCTTGGACTGGAGTTCATCCTTTGTGAGACCGGAACCCTTGTAATGTGGGTCCTGGAACACCGGAAGTTAGTGTTATATCACCGAAAGTTAGTGTTTATATCACCTGAAGGTACTGTTATATCACCGGAAGTTACTGTTTGATCACCGGAAGTTACTGTTTGATCACCGGAAGTTACTGTTAGATCACCGGTTGTTGCTGTTATATCACCGGAAGTTAGTGCTATTTCACAGGAAGTTAATAGTGTTATCTCACAGGAGGTTAGTATTAAATTTATTCTGAGATAGTATATTTCTGTAGGTGTCACTTATTTTGAGGAATAGAATACTTTTAAAGACGTAATTTAGCAATTTGAAAGGACGAGCCCTGTCAACTTGATTGACGCTTTCGATTTGACAACTCCCTCACCAGTATGAGCAACGATGGCGGACTTCTACACACTCCAAGAATACCTTTCGATGATGAATCGCTTTCTCCACCTGTCGTATACAGAAAAAATATCGTGGCCTGATTTCATGACAACATTCAAAATACAGCCCTTGTTAAGAAAGTACGTAGAAAACGACATATGTTTCCGTAGTGAATATTATGCGGGATATATTTGTAGAAACAACACCCACCCATCATGATAGGAGCACCAATCTCCTGAAAATGCTTGTATAGTTGTTCCACGTGATCACAGAGTTTCGACGCGTCAGCAATGTGAACAATCCGACACGGAACCTGGAAGAAACCCAGTACATCTAGTCTTAAACAACTGAAACACCATCCTCACATACTCATGGCCATTGTCTACTTAACATCCGTCAACGTTTAAACATCCTATAGATGACGGATGTCGTAGGAAATGGCAACGTGTTTAAAAGAATATTAAAACAAGAGTGTAAATTATTAAAACAATTTTAAATTGGGGTTTAGAGCCGCTTTAAATAATATTATTATTTCACTTATATCACGGCTTTATAGTTTTAGGGCAGGAGGCCTGGAGGACATCGACAATAACGCTGAATGTTGCAGTAAACCTGCGAGAATCGGCTGGTGTTGACAGACCAAGGATTGTGGATTACTAAAATTCAATTAATATTGGCGAGACATGAAATTCATCATCTGTATATTACTTCTCAGTGCGTTGCAAATAAATTGTGTTTTTTTTAAAGAAGAAAAACAGAGGAAACTAAAGAGAGAACTTTAAGGATATGTTGGTTTAAAATGCCTGAAAGAATAACAATGAGATTATCCACGAGATTCAAAGCTTCTACTGTCTCTGGATTAAAGCTAGGAGTGTGTTTGGCTAGTACATCTAATACTTCTACAATGTAATACGTTTATAAACCGATAAACAACAGCATTAGAAATAAAGTTAAATGCTAGTCCTAGGATTAGACAAGGCGACGCCAGTTTGTGAGTCCAATACCCGCAAAAGATTATTTTAAGTTTCCTACCATAATCTGGCATGTAGAAAGACCTCGATAAAATCCCATAGATCCATTTTGTTTTGTTTTTCTGATTTAAAGAACACTATTGTTTATATTTAAACTAGCTAGCCAGAAAACATGTTGGTGGTGTTCTAAAGGATTTAAATAATCTCGAATATAGGACGTCATTTTGGCATTTTAAAGTGCCACTAATTGAACCCGATTTCGAGATCAGCTGTTTGCTAATTTTAAGTCTAATGACTCACAAGATTCGTAGACGAAGGCAGAAATATTTACTGAATTTTATTGTCATAGGGTAAACAACCGACATTCAATGGACTTAATTGTTAGAAGTTTGAAAGACTGTCAGACGGAAATTAATGTCGATATCAGTGCAAATAACTAAAGTTATTAGCGTAGTTTACAATGGTGAACCGTTTACAATAGCATAACGGTTCCGAAAGGTCTTCGAACACAAGGGCTATGCCTACTTATATAGTTACCATAATAATTCTAACGAAACTGTCTCGATACAATATAAGAAAAACTATTAACTACTAGTATTTGAATGCGAAAGTATTTGAAGTCCATTGGTGGTAATTTATTACTGCATTTATTGAACGAGTTCGTAGAATTGATATTGAGCGAGGCTTTGCCGAGCACAATATATTTTTTTACCAACGAGTTACCATCTTGATAATTATTACCAATCCTCATTTATGGTCCGTTGAATACAAATATGTTTGAACCATTGCGTGTATTTCATCGGAAATATCTGACGTATACGTTATCAATGGAGATCTAAATCAAAGCCTCTCAATATAATATAGCAATTACTTCTTTTTTTAAATTATTATTTAAAAATAAATCTTAGTGCGTATCATACAAAGTCAGATTTTTCTTTTTTAGTTTGTCATATTTTGTCATATTAATACGGAGTAAGTGTGGCATGTTACATAGGCCGCCTACATGTACTATCTATGTTGTAGAGAAAAACTACTAATCTCCTACACCATAACCGTGTTACTTTTTTCCAATCAGGACAAACTGTTGACAAACAGCATCGACAACAGTAAAACAAACACCTGAGAAATAGAAAACAAATCAGAGCTTAATGACCATTTAACTAAATACTTAACAAATACCGGAACTGTCATTTCCAAACTTGCAAACACATACGCCCTCCCATACCTCCCCGTAACCCCCCGGGGTGCCAGAAACATTAAGGTAAATTGCCATTTAAGGTAAGTTCCTTGAAACAGTAGTACTAATCCCCGGGCTGGTCATTAATTATCCCTCTTTTTAGTTTGTATTGAATCTCCGCGGGTGTCACAGCATAACGGCATCAGTCTCGACCCTATCGGTGTCAAAACCAGTGTGTTTACAGTATACAATCCGGCTTTGACTAATTAACGAGACGTCGAAACAAACGACGCTGAAGTTAACAAGGCGACTAAAGATATTAATTAAGACGATACTGGAATTTAATTTGAGATGCAGGATGTCAAATCAGACTAATTTCTGTGCCAGTGTGTGTGATATATAAGGGAGCTTGACGGGGTTTGGACATCATTCTGAAAATACCTGGAAGTGTGTTAGCACAGCCACAGGTAAACCACAGGTGAAACACAGAGGAATAACATCAAGGTAAGATTTTATATTTATTAGTGAACAAATGACACTTCAGAATTAATTTCTTTAACTGGCATATACTATTTTGCAATTTTAAGGTATATTATTATTATTACAACACAAATGAGTATGCGTATGCCTTGTATAACGTTGGCGACAAAACGTTTCTTTAATAGTATGCACCAACACTATACGAGACTATGCCTATTTTGTTCACATCAGATATTTAAACAAAAACGTAATTATTTCAGTATTCAGTTAAGAGTTGAATTTGCAAGTTATCTGTTCGTCAATGACAACTATATTCACAAACTTTGCAAGATATTATTATTATTATTATTATTATTATCATCATTATTATTGTACAACGTCCCCGACGCTTCCCGATAAATGGTAGATGCTTGTTGACTACTTTTACTAGCACCAGCATATGTCGGGCATCGTTCGGGACACTCCCACAAAATACCGGTATAGTATTCCAACCAGATAAATCACCTAGATGGTCTCTAGTATGTGTTATGTGCTTGTTTGTCAACAATGCTAGCACTAGCAAATGCTAGGGACCAGCTAGGTTGCAAACACTCATCGTCTAATCCAAACTCTCAAACGCAATATTTATAGCTCTGTAATGTATAAGTCTAACTGCTCTTATATACGGCTAGCCTACATGTACTTGAAGTCTGAAGATCATCTTCGAGACATAGATTCAGTGTCTGCTTTTGTAGCGTACGAAAAGAAGTACTGGACACGATTTAGAGGATTGCTAAGCGATTATATAGAGAGAAAAAAGCAGAGGAAGTTTGTCATCTCAGTTAGTAAATTATCTGATGCTTACTATCAGGACTATGAAAATATACACTGGGTTCAATTGTTCAAAATTAACTTGTATATTATACGCCTCAATCAGATAATTATTCTCCCCAGAAGTGAAGGGTCAAATAAAACTACTAGTATTTCCAATGTGCTTGTTTGAAAACAATACTAGCACTAGTTAATGCTAGTGGTTTATTTGGACAAATTGCATCTCATTTCTATTTGGAATAGTTTGATGGTGGAATATATTTGTTTGTCATACAATGCGACCCTTTTATTCCAGTTTGCAGTTAGTACAATGGATGTTTAAAACACCGTTCTATGAACTGCTAGTATTTCTATTGTGCTTGTTTGAAAACAATACTAGCACTAGTAAATGCTGGGGATTTATATGAACATTGCACATCCGTTTATGTTGTTTAATATTTGACCCAATCCATGTACTCCAATTACATGAATACTACATCAGCAGTGATATGTTAACGAACCACTAGTATTTATATTGTGCTTGTGTGAAAATAATACTAGCACTAGTAAATGCTAGTGGTTTATTTGAGCAGTTTACGTCTGATTAGTTGGTAATGTTACAGTTTATCATATCACCTATTGATGCTCATAGTAGTGCCATATCAATAAACTACTAGTATTTCTATTGTGCTTGTTTGACAATAATACTAGCACTAGTTAATGCTAGTGGTTTATTTGATTATTTACATCTGATTTCCCTGTTCAGGGTTTTATGTTGTTGTGTTGTACTTCAAGTATCAATGAAATTGCTAAATATTTAGATTAATAATTTTATCTTTTAGCGGTGAGTGAACTGTCTAGTGAATTGCTGGTATTGCTAATGTGCTTGCTTGACAACAATGCTAGCACTAGTAAATGCTGGGAATTTATTGGGCAATGAACAATTCCATCTACATATGCAGTATTTTATTTCTTACAGATTTCCCACCCATTTTGCGATATAAATGTACCTGTGAACTGCTGGTATTTCTATTGTGCTTGTTTGAAAACAATACTAGCACTAGCAAATGCTGGGAATTTATTGGGCAACGAAAAATTCATTTGCAGTATTTTATTTGTTACATATTTTCCACCCAGGTTTGCGATATAAATGTACCTGTGAACTGCTAGTATTTCTATTGTGCTTGTTTGAAAACAATACTAGCACTAGTAAATGCTGGGGATTTATTGGGCAACGAACAATTCATTTCCATATGCAGTATTTTATTTGTTAGATTTGCCACCCATTTTGCGACATGCCTGTGAACTGCTAGTATTTATATTGTGCTTGTTTGAAAACAATACTAGCACTAGTAAATGCTGGGGATTTATTGGGCAACGAACAATTCATTTCTATATGCAGCATTTTATTTGTTACAGATTTCTCACCCATTTTGCGACATACCTGTGAACTGCTAGTATTTCTATTGTGCTTGTTTGAAAACAATACTAGCACTAGCAAATGCTAGGAGCTCTTGGGCAATAAACATCTCATTATCATGCAATTATTATAACTTTTCTTGAAGTTGTGACATGTCTGCGAACTAAACACACTGGTATTTTGATTGTGCTTGTTTGAAAACAATATTAGCACTAGCAAATGCTGGGGGGTTTGTTTTGCAACGATCTTCGGATGTACGTATTTGACTGCTTATACTTTTCAACATGTAGTGAACTATCTGCAAACTATTATAATAAGCGTTCACATTGTGGGTTTAATACTAGCAGATAACTATAGAGAAGTATCGTGGCACATTATTTCCTCTGTTTCCAGAGTTATTCTATATTCTGCATATTAGAAAGTTTCTCTTACAATGGTTACATGCCAACAAATTACTAGTATTTCTATTGTGCTTGTTTGACATTAATGCTAGCACTAGTAAATGCTAGGAATTTGTTTGGGCAATGTCCTTCTGATATGATCAGGGCGTGCAAGTTATATTTCGCTCCTATCAAATTCCGGGGGATGACCAACTAGTTTCCTGACGCGCCGTGCGCGCTTACAGTATGCATGTGTCGTATCCTTATAAGATGTATGTGTTTCCAGTAGTCAACATTTCCATGAACTATACCAGTAGGGCCAATTGTCATCTAATTGCTATTGTATTGTACTCGCAAGCTCTACAAGTCTTCACATTAACTACACATAACGCTAGGTTCTTCCAACTACATACATGCTTTCCTTATATCAATCTACATTTCACTTATTTATGTCCTTCCATTAGTCGATTGAATTGTCCGTGAACGACTAGTATTTCTATTGTGCTTGCTTGACAACAATGCTAGCACTAGTAAATGCTAGGAGTTCCTGGATGACCATTTCAACACCAGAACGCAACTCGTCCTAGGTAATATATGTAGGTCTTCATGTCATACAATGAGGATATAGGTTGCCATTCGATAAAAGTAACAAGGAATGAAACATGCCATGACCATGTCATTGATACGACGTGGTTGTAAGAGATTCTCTGAAGAATAATGCCAACCTTTCAGTTTATTGAACAATATATTATTGACTAATGGTATAATTGGTGACAATTGAGAAAACACTTATCCTCTGATCAATTTATCGCTGTCGGGTCCCATATTACCATTTCAGATCATTCCAGATAATTCCAGACCATTTCAAATAATTTCAAACCATTAAAGACCATTTCAGATAATTTCGGACCATTTCAGACCATTTCAGATCATTCCAGCAGAAACTCTTGCAACTAACTAGTATTTTCTTTGTGCTTGTGTATGTTGACATACTAGCACTAGCGAATGCTGGGGACTCTCAAGAGACTGTCATCACGTGTGTGTACATATATT
>JAVCKZ010081059.1:0-12681 GCA_034780755.1 Lepetodrilus elevatus
TCTCTCTCTCTCTCTCTCTCTCTCTCTCTCTCTCTCTCTCTCTCTCTCTCTCTCTCTCTCTCTCTCTCTCTATCTTCTCTCTCCCTCTCTCTCTTTCTCTTGATCTGTCTCTCGCTTTCTCTCCCCCCTTCATAATCAAAATTGAATTTCATTAAGAATTCAATACAATATAATGTCTTTCACTTAAAAAAACTATATTCATACAATTCATAATATCAAACAGCCACTCAACATTAAATTTTCTGTGTTAATTACACTTCCTGATGACGAGTCAATATTTTGCTTGACCACCAAATGAACCCAACACCATGGTAATGTTATACCTCAAATGCCCAGATGACCTATTCTCCAAACGTTCTTACTATTATACGACAATCTTAACGATTCTTATATTATAATATGGCCATGAACTGATCTTAGGCTAAGAAGCCCATAAGAACATTTGGAGAATAGGCCCCCTGATATGTCCAAGAGTTTTACCAACATACAGTTATTACCGGTACTAAGGTCTTCTCACATGGCTGTTGTCTATTCCAGTGATAAAGACAGGGAGTTCTGGCCTGATTGCATACAGATGGCTGACCAAGTCGTATCGCTGGGTGTGGCTTCAGTCCAGTTGTAAAGTCATCTATAAGAACAGCAAGCCAGACTTCATCATCTGTACTCACAGACAGCTCACGTGAGTACTCAAACAAAATATCACATTCTTTATCTAAGATGCATAATCACATGTATGCTTGTTGTCTGAATGACATATGGAATGGCTAATAATGCCAAATAATTAAAAGAAATATTACTTATTTAAATAAGTTTTCATAAATGCATCTATGATCATTGCACTTCCATGATGCCTAACTACATTCTTTATCAATTTATTAGACCACTTATTATTTCTTGAATATACATAAAGCATACCAAATAAACCAAAATTGTGAACATTCTAGACTCTACATATTTCTATTTTCTAACAATGTTTCATAAGCATATCTATAATGGTTGTACTTCAGTGATGATGAAGGGCAAGATCTGTTTGGCAAGCGAGGCAATGAGTTCAAGTTGCCCTACCCTCTGCTGGACATGGATCTGTGTGCTGGGTTCGGATTCCCCGAGGACGACCTGTCTTCCAAGAAGCCGAGCAAGAACAAGAAGAAGGCGCAGAGTCGAGAGAACACTCAGAACAGCAAGAAGAGGAAAGGGCCGTGCCCCATCAACATGTGCGGCAGCTACGGGGGCTACCCTCCGTTCAACTACGACACAGGAGAATACAAGTCAGATATTGTGTACCCGAATAACTTTGGATACGATACCGACATCGCGTACAGGTCCAATGTGTATGGGTCCCTTGCAGGCTCAGTGTACCCTTCTTCTGATGCTTATAGGATCGATGCAGAGAAACACGGACTCTCCAACGGGTACATATTGGACCCACGACAATACCAGGCACCAATGTCGTACCCTACAAACGGATATGCAGACATAATCTCCTCAGCACCTAAGTACGGTCTGGACTATGGGTATGGTTTTGATCTGGCCAAGAAGGGTGTTTGTGAAGAATTGCCTTTCTACGATAATGACTCGAGGAAGTACGGATATGACTTCCACCCGCATGAGCGGTTTCCGTCACGTCTGAACGGGTCCCTGGAACCCGTGGACCTCCGTTCAGCGTCTGTGTACAATACGAACTCCTTCATGAACACGATGGAAGGATCGGTGGCGCCTTCTTGCATCCCATCCTCAACCTTGTTCCGGTCAGTCCACAACCAGGGGCTGTATCCCAAGGACAAGGACTCCAAGTCACCAGACTCTGTGGTCAACGGACATGATCTCATATCTCCCACCCTGACACATAGAGACAGTTCTGTGATAAAGACGTCCGGAACGGTCCGGGATAACCAGCACATGAACCTCCCCGGGAGCATGGCTCCTAATGTGTCGCAATCTGGACCCAAGCCTGTGGACATGAACAGCGGAGTGTGGGCACATTGTGGGAAGGTTCCGCCGGCTTACCAACAACGAGGCAGTCTGGGTTCCGGGTCTGACAGGGGCACCAGTCCCGCACAGTCAGACCTCAGTGCATCAGAACTGTCCACGGGAACTCCCAAAAGTGTGGAGCATGTGGCGATGAACCAGAGAACAAGTCCCAAGGTCACAGGAGTCCCTGCATCTGTTATACATTCTAAGTGAGTTTCTTCCCAAGATGTCCATACTAAACTTTCCATATATTTCATGGCAACAGATTTCTTTCTATGAATATTTATCTCATCCTTATGGTAATGTACCTCAAATTTCTTTCGAGTGTTTCAAAACCTATATGCTAGAAGGCAGTTTCTTCATTGACAGTCAGTGAAATATTTCTTGGATGGATCAGATATTTGTGATGATAAATCTGGGATTCTTTTCAATAGTATACTAGATTTAAATTGTTTTGGTGTGAAACCTTTATATTGTTAAAGAGTATGAACCTTCTCAGCAGGTAAGTATTTAAGTATTAGTAAGAGATGGTTACTTGTTTAAATTCAGATGCTTCTACATAGTTCGGCAAAATCTCTTTCTTCATCAGATTATTTCTCTCCACCAGCAATTATTTCATATTCTCAGAATCATTGACATTGACTACCCAGTGAGTATTCAATATGAATTCAGATGCATCCACATCCCTTTCTCATCAACATCATCCCCACTCATTACCATTGTCAGAATCATTGATATTGACTACTCATTAACATTGTAAATGTAGCCGGGTGTGATATAAGATGCACCTACTAGTCTCGGCCAGCAGAGTTACCCCTTTGGCTCATTCGGTAGAGCGTTGGACTCGCAATCCAGAAACTTGGGTTCGACTCCCAAGATCGGCAGTGGTCCTGTTTCAATATCACATAAGTAAAGATGTACTTTTTATCGATGATAGATCTACAAAATGCTTTTACGTAGTTCCGCCCAATATGAATTGAGGTACACCCACGTCCGTGTGATCATCAGATCACAGATTCACTTTCCCAGCTCCACTTCTATTGATCTGAGTACTAGTACATGAATAATTACCGTACTCTTGATAAATAGTAGATTGTCGTGGATCAGGATATTTATTTATACCAATTATTCTCTTTCAACTCCAGCCCCTCCTGTGACAAACAACTTCAGCAACAACACCAGCAACAGCAACAACAACAACATCAGCAACAAACTGTGATCGGAGGGATCCCCGTGCCTGTTGTCAAGGCGTCTCCGTGGGTTCAGGCGCACCACTATAACAACAACACGTACTCGGACAAGGATTGGGTGGAAGGGACCGATCTGTACACGTGTGCATCTAAGAGAGTGTTGCTAGCGGATACCGTCAACCACCAGAAAGTGGGTACCTTGCATTTCGTTCGCATTAATTTTAACCTCGCATTCAATTCAGAATCTACTGAAATTCAACCCCAAAGTATGTGATACATTGTAATTAACATTTGTCTTTTTTGTGGTTTTTTTGGTTTCAATAACAATTATTATTTTTTTTAATTTGGGGAAAGGGAGATAGGGGGAGTAGTTGCTTTGTTTTTAATGTCATCTATTTTTTCTTACTTTGAACTTTCATTAAAACATAAGTTTTCCCCACTGGAATACTAGTATTAACTCTCTCCATGCTGGAGGCAACCGGAGATGCCCTAAAAAGCAGTGCCTGTACCTAATCCAGCAGGGAGAAAGTTAAAAGTAAATGATTTCCATATGAAGAAAAAATATGAGTTACTGAAATAATCAATTCTTATACTCACGTTAAGATTTTATTTCATAAGATGTAAGATGAAACATATGCTTGTTAATGCTGAGTTTAGCAGTGATACAATACTTTAATTATGTGGTATATCTGTGACATGATCACAACTCTGTCAAACAGTCCAGCATCCATGTGGACACATTTGTCATACTTGTTGAAATCAGAGAAGAATTACAGGCAAAAGCATGAATACCCATCTCCAAGAGCATCAGTTTCTAGATATGGAGGCATACCACATTATAATTATTATATAATTGCCAGGTAATGCTATACCTCTGTAATATTTGCAGCCATCAGTTTAGGGTTTCCTTCTTCAAAGACATTCCATTTTGCACTACCCTTCTTCATCAATCTATCCAATGATTGCCTTTTACTTTGTCATAATCGGTTTTTATAAATGCTTTTTTTCTTGTCTTTTCAGCACTTGGCACTGAAGGGTGTCACTGAAAGGGGAGATAACCCACTCCTTAGTTTCTCTGAGATGACACACACTTTACTCAGCAGCACCCACTGACAGACATTCACCAGGAATGGACCTGTGTCATAATAATGTTTCTGAATGCCTGTACAGTATACATGCTGAAGTTCAAGGCCACAATGACCTTCTTTGTCGATATGGATCATTCTTGTGTCAAGGTCATTGAACTCACTCGACCTTGACCTTTGACCTCAAAGATGTGACATCATTCATCAATCATCAAGTATCACTGTGACTTGATATCACAGGAGACATACTTCAGCGCATATGATTTGAGATGTTCTCCCGATAACATGGACAATTGGTTAAGGTATTCATTCCTTTGAATTTAACCATTCATAGGTCAGTTGATTTAATTCCAGTACTTAGTGACACAGCATAGGAAAGTTGAACCACATTTTGATTCCTATATCCAGATGTTAACAGAATACAAATATTTATTTGATGTACACCACTGCTTAATCTTTGTAACATTCAGAACTGGTTAAGTTATTCATCAGTCGTCAATAAGGATGCCAATATACATAACTATATGACCATCAAATATACATATGTATTACGTCTTCAAAAATACGATGCATACCATTTATATGGTCACTAGTGTGACATGGCCATTTTTAGTTGTATTAAATTAATAACAGTCTTAGATTTCTGGTTATCTTCATAATGCTTATGTTTGATCATATATATATACTTTACAAGGTCTCTTTCACTTTTGATTTTATTTTGGCGATATTGTTTCCAATCATAATCAATTTTAAATACTCACTCTGGTAAAATCAACATAGCATAATATTTTCGTAATTGAAATGAAAGGTTATTGTGAATTTTTGGACCATATTACTATTATGGCATTATCTGTAAATGACCAATATTAATTTCAAACTTTTAAGTATGCATATTGATCATGGACTCATCATGATATGACAATGCTAGGACATGTATCTCCCATCAATTGTTTTGTTCACGTTTTGTTTGACAATCTTATATGCATTCAGTATTTGCCATAATTCTATATTATTTTGCTTTTTGCCAAAGGACAAGTGCTATTTATTTATTTACACATATCTTCAGCATGCTACTGAATGGTTTGCCTGTACAGTTTGTTGGCAGTATATTAATTTGGACATCGTTATCTTATCAGAAGTTCATTGTCATCGCTATGTGCCATTTCATTCATGTCATATATTGTCATTCATCTCAGTTCTCGTAGCCAAATATAAACACATATTATATTATACTAGAGATATAAAACACTACAATATAGCCATGGCGATGTACCGGTATTGAGTGTTTACCAGTTTATTTATTCTAACCATGAAAGGGTATCCAAATTACGACCAGTAAGGAAGACATTGCATTATTTGCTAGTCTTTGTTTGTAATGCGATGTACTGTCATAGACTTGAATTTTACTGTAATACTAATATTAATTTTGTTGGATTTATTGTGACAAAAATGTAGATGGCAATTAAACAGAAAATATATACAATGTAGATTTGAGTGGCTTTATTTCAAAGCCGCACATGGCATTATGTCACAAACTTTGTCAATAATTTGCTAGTCACTAAAAACCAAAGGAAAAAACTGAAATATCTAAGCCACCAAGCCAACAACGTATAGTTTATTTTAAGTATATTTTAAATTTCAGTGGATTATATATTTCCCTATTCCTTGTCAAAGTCGTTAATGGCATTTCTTTTTAGATTTATAATAAAAAATGTTGTTTTTGTTTTTACATTTAATAAAAATAAATGGACTCTTCAAGTAATCTTTTGGGGTTAAATACTAGCTAGTATACAAATTCGTAAAATAAATTTAACATCACTATTTTTTATAGGAAATAACTTCCTTAATTATAACAAGGAACACTATTTTCCTTGCACAATAATTATGATAGTATGTATATTTTTCTTTTCTTTTCTCACGGCCATGTTTCTATATTGAACTATATTTGATTGTTAGATAGAGGTTACTTGCAATGACAAGGCCAGACCCAGTATCAACTCGCCAAGGTGTCGACAGCGCGACTGCAAAAACCGCAAAACTGTTGCCAATACCACACTTGTATAAGAACTTGTTTTATACGTTACTTCTATTATTTCTGAAGGGATACCAGTAAGAATAAAATACGATAAGTTTGAAACGTAATTGCATGGTATTTGTAAAACATATAATTAAAGAGACGCAGGACTTCATATACGTTTCTAAAAAATACATTTACACTTTGTATTATCATAAATTAATTGTTTAGTGTAGAACCTATTAATGAATTCAATAGTATATGATTTGTAATACCAGGAATAATTTAATTATGTTTGCTCACCCGAGATTATAGATTGGTTTTCCTTAAAAATCAGACAGTGCATTTTGTTCTCTCCAACTTTATACTAAGGTAAGAATATCAGTCCAGTGGTACTATCACCGGAAATAATACGAGCTGTTTGAATATGAATATTATTAAAAATAGTAAATTATATCTGAGCTATGATATGACCATCCTCGCACCATAGGGGTACTTAATTCCGTTCATGGCTCACTCCATATGTCATATGAAGCGAGTCCTAGGCGGTCCTATAAGTATCCCTGTGGTGCGAGGATGTGATAAGACTTGAGTACGGGGGTTATCCTGTACGAACCGGAATAACTCTAAAGTAACCGTAACTCCAACGTTAGCCATATACCATACCATTCGTAAGGTTGAATGTAAGGTTATCCCAGTCGTTTCGTTACAATTCGTACAAAACAGCCCAAGCCACGAGGTTACGAAATGTTTTGAGTACGATTTCATGCTCAAAATTTATATGAGGATTTGTGAACAAAACTGAGTTGAGAATGAGATCGTACTCTAAAAAAAAGTTCGTAATCTCAGGCCCAGATATACCGACTTGTGACTGGTGACTGTCTACAACCACAACCAATAATATCATGACAGTCACAATCACGATCCTCATCCTCCTCATCAATGTATACTATTTACATACAAGAATGTTCCATGCTCAAATCTGTACCTAGTGTGTGTACATATGTAAGATTTGTTTGTTAATGTGTCTAAATGTTTTTAGTTTGTGATGGCTAGAAACTGTGTCACAGACACTTCATCATACAACGCAACCTGGCATCGATCTTGCCATGACCTTGACTGACCTTGGGGCACATTATGAGCTTGACCAACAAGACGTCTCAAACTTGCCATAAATACTTATCTTTATTTCCATGAATCTTGTGAATAAAGTTGACGAAACATTACTTTGCCGTGTTGGTCTTATTTGTATTAAATGCGCCAATATTATGACAGAAGATTTGCTACAATATGCTACACCATATATATTATTGTTTCATACTTTTACTTCAAAAGAAAACAAAAGACCATTGCGTATATCCTTAGGGTATCCCAAGTGGTTCATATTAAGTATAGCAACATCCACGCTGAATGTTTTCAAATACTTACAATATTTGCATTTAAAAAATACACAATTTATAGTAAACGTGAAATAGATACTGCTAAGCTATGTCTGAGAGATATTTGTAACACTCGCGGTGATTCAGATGTATCGCTCAAAGCCATCTGATATTAATCGTCTTTGTCAAAGTGTAAATTACACACGGATCTTCAAATAGTATCTATTGCAAAAACAGTCGCCTAAATTATTGTTACGCTTTTAAGTGACATTTCTGAATGGTTCGAAATTCCATATTACACACACAAACGGTTGTAATAATACTGCTATATTACAGAGAGAAGACTACTGCGACTTTATGTGATAACCGGTTTGTGTTTGATCAAAATGGCAATTGTAACCATTCAATACACGTAGAATGAATTTAGTTCCATTGGATAAATACCGTTACAAATGAAAATTAAATAAGCGACATACACTATATTGTTCAATAACTTAAACATTTTTAGCTACAAATAACGTAACTAGGTAATAAATTACTCAGATGCACTTATCTTGCTTTTATTAAATAGTATAACTATTACCATATCTGATTGATGAGTGTGAGCACGTTTTGAACATAAATTAAAACAAGGATCAACTTGTAATGTCCTAATCATGGCTCGTGTCATCAGGACGACGATTGGCCATGCCATCATCCGGGTTCCTAGCCATTCCATTGCAGCACAATGGGAATCCCTGAGTACCCGGATGTCGTGTCTTGTGTTAGTGCCAGTGCATGTTGGCATGATGTAACTTATCCATCAACTGGGAGATCCACTGACATTATAGGTTTAGAATAGAACGACAACTATTATTAACACTGACCGTCAGGAATAGAAGTATATATATGCGTTCCATCAGCTCGTATGTTTTCCTATCGTCACATATATTTTAGAAACATGCCATATAAGCCTAATTAATTTTCCTGAACACGAATAGATCTACATGCTGATAGATATTTTTAGAAAAGATTAAAGGTATACACGCATGTACTCTCAAAATAACGTTAAAGCGCAAGGTAATTTTCGTATATATTTAATATACGAAGATATATTTAGATGTTGTTATCGCTTTGTTCTATACGTAGAATAATTCCTCTTTTGTGAAGTTCCTTGGAATAATTCCGACCGTAAGACCTGGCTGTGTCTCTTTGATGACTGCTGTCACGTAAAGTACCCTCGCCGAATATAGAACACGCATTCAATGAGGCCTAGAACCTAGGATTATGAGGCACAAATATAAATAATTAGGAACATGGCATTTGCTGGTAGCTTTTCGTTTTATAGACTTCTTACCACCGTCTTCTCTGAAGAAAAACGGAACCGTAAAAATCTGTCCGAGCGTATTCCAAAAGAACGTTCAGAATGAATGTTGAGAACATTTCTATATCCATCGTTTCCATACTTTGTAAAAGGAATGATCGGTACTGAGTAGACTTGGCTGTTCGTGTTTGACGGTTTAACAGAAACACGCAGTCACCACACTATTGGCCAACACAGTTCTGTTCTGGCACCGGAGAAATCCGTTAATAATATAATGCACATTGGAATATGCGTAGACAATTAATGAATATACGGAACAATTAATGATTTTGAAAGGTAAACCTTTTTATATTTGTTGCACTTTTATTTTACATAGCATTAAGCTACAATTTTATTCCAACTATAGATTTGAAAGACGTCTCGTGATGATATAATGGAATAGAAAAATTCAAAATCGATAGTAACACGAAACTGGATGTTTTCCGCTAACTTTCAAACTAAATGTACTACCGTACATTCAATATACTTTCACATACGATTCACACGACTGTCAATGGTAGATATGCCGACCATATTGTAGCTCAATGATCACTCCTGACTTCATATCAATCTTCACACAATTTCACAGACCATATAAATATATACTTAAACACATTATTTTGCGTTGTATGTTTCACTCATGTATACATACGTGCATCGGAGGCCTTCAATTCGGCTGCGATTTATACAAGTTTGACATTCAGATAGAACATAAATCAGCGGGGTAATCCTGCCTCTGCTTTCTGCTCAAAGCTGCTCATCAAATGTCATTAGTGTACCTATATCATATATCAGAACCGTTAAAGGATCATCGTGGATGTACATAAAGGTGACACTTTAATGTATTATTTAAAGGCCTTCGACGATGTGAATGTTGTAAAAATGCATATTTAAATTTCAGCGCACGATCAAACTATAGACGGGAATGGAAAGCGTGAATACATAATTGTAGTACTAAGTACATGTATATTAGGTTACCGGTGTCGGAATTAAAATCACGACAATGTTTATAGACTGCTAAAGAGAAGTTGTGAAAATGAATAGTTTATTGTAAAAAAACAACGAAATATGTTCTTTTATATATTTCCTTTTTTTTATTTATTTTTTTTATCACAGTTTCCTACAAGTAAGCCTTAGTTTTGGTATTTTACAAGTTGAGAAACATTACTAGAATTTCCCCACATTCCGAGAAGTAAATCAACGCAAAGCAAGTAAACGAAGTGCCACACACAAGATGCGCTCCTGTCATAACAATTATGAGATTTCCTTTATTTGTTCCTTAAAACATTTGTCACTCCAATAATCTAACGGAACAGATTGGGCAAGAAACCCTGGCAAGTTAATCCGTGCCTGGCATATAGGACTGCTCCAATAATACCCGACCCTTCTCCGACAACAAAAGCATGTTAAAATTTCCGAGATACGATACACAGCTCTGTTGAGCTCCGAATGTAACCAAGAGATATGCCTGATTATAGGAAGAAGTATAGGAGATTAGAAGCGCTCAAAACTTTAGATAGTTTTACCAATATCTGAGAGTTTAATTCCTCTCTAATGCTATGAGTCACCTGTAACAAGGCTGTGATAGTCTCCGGCTCATTAAGGTGTAGATTAACTTACACCGCGGGTATATAGTGGGTGGGAACGACGGCTTGGAGAGAAAGGTCAAAAGGTACTTCTTTGACCCGTTTAAAGATGTTTACATGTTGTATACACAGTCTCTAATTATCATGAATTAGTGAGGGTGTGTATTTAAACATTGTGGGTAGTGGGTAACGGTATAGATAGTTCTAATATGGACAAGTATGTAAAAGCTACCAAATTCATGATCCAATCCGTCTCACTGCCTAATGCTATGAGTCACCTGTAACTAGGCTCCAACACTGCTAATGATCCACCTCTTACCAAGGAGGAAGAAGCACTGCTTGTATGCCACTATGAAGCTTTGCCAATGGTACTGTTGGTATAGGTCGAGATTCCTCTATACTAGCCTTCCCTTCTGACCATAAGCTACTTTTAACCATATAATAAAGTAGCTTATGGTCAACAGGGAAGGCTAGAGGATCTCCTGTTGGTAGAGCATAGACATTTAGTTGAATATGTCAAAGTACCAGCCCAGAAAGCTTTGATGTATAACTGATATTACTAAGTCTTCCTCCAATGTGTTGTAAGCTTTGAACATGATGGCTATCAACAGCTTATCAATATATTTTGAAAATATAAGTCCTTGTTTTGTGTTTAACTTATAGTGTCAGCAGTGTAAATGCGGCTTTGACTTCGTATATTCCAATTATATAAATATATTCAATAATCTGTCATAAACATCTCGTGCCATTTTGACATTTTGACATTCCAATAATATGCATAGGATTGACTCTAAATACTGCCGAGTTAACCCCGGCATATAATTGGCAAGCTATAACGAGATGATGATTAGTTTTGAACTCTTAAAAGTGCAAAGAAAAGCAATTTCTAAGAAGTTCGTTTTTGACAGGTCGACAACGTAGTAATTTCCCTTAAACCTTGATAGCTGTCTTTTATAGAAAACACTAATCCTGATAACTTTCTTCCCTTAAAGTTGCACTTTTTTTTCTCTCCATAGTTATCATCATCATCATCACTTTACAATTTCATTGTAGTTTGTGTTTTGCACGGTCAGATCTTTATCAACTCTTGGGCGATCGATACAGGGGGTATCTCTACCCTGCCTAATCCACCACTGCATTTCCACATTGTCCGAGCTAATCCTCAAGTGGTTGATTCTGACCGGTGGTCATCGAACACCCATCATATCAGGCCGATGTCTGGACACTCTAGCCACTTCTCGGACACCCGACCCACAGAAGGACCCATTACCCCAGGTCGCTAGTTGACTCGCAGGTAATCAAGACGCTGATTGCAAAGGTAACACAAAGAACGCGGGCAAAACAGGCACTCTATGACCCACGAGCCCTCATTATATTTGTAACATTATTGCTCGTAAATTTCTTAAATTATTAGAAAAAAATGACACCAAATTAACTTCGACATTTCGCACATGTTTGGGAAGTGAGGTGTATTTTGGTACGTAACGATAAATTAGCTTTAACATTTTATAAAGACAAACATACATTGAGAAATATTCTTGTGGTTTTGTATTTTTTACCTGGCAATTGTCATGTATCATTTTCTCAGCACTTAACCACATTTTTACGCACGCCAAAATTCACAATAATACATTTCTTTAAGTGTAGACAGCATTAATGTCAGCACGCAATGTAATCGGAAATAAACATGCCAGTGCTCTGATGAAATATCGGGTCAAATTGACCAGGTAAAATACTTTCTTCCTATTCTCTCCGTCTCAATCAGCACAGGAAATTGTCGTAGTGTATATTTAATGCAAACATCAGCATTAGCTATACCAGAGGAAATAGATGTGAAACACACATCTAATTGCGGCCATATAACACATAGTTAACCCTCTATGAGTGTGTGTTTAAGTACAAATCTCACTCATATTCTGTTTCCATCAAAAGAATCTCAAGAAATGTTGAATATCAATGCGTTCTGCAATGGCATGTTCATTAAGTGCTTCGCAAAATATTAAGAAGATTTAAAAGCGCCCTAAATAGATTACTGATACTAGTACTATATATAATTTTCATATTCAATTATTCCATTTGGTTCTTTATACTGTCCCCCCCCCCCCTCTCTCTCT
>JAVCKZ010081070.1:0-12681 GCA_034780755.1 Lepetodrilus elevatus
TGTGTGTGTGTGTGTGTGTGTGTGTGTGTGTGTGTGTGTGTTTGTGTGTGTGTGTGTGTGTGTGTGTGTGTGTATGTGTGTGTGTGTGTGTGCGAGTGCGGGGCCTGCGGGCACATGTGCGTGCGTGCGTATGCGTGTTAACGAACTGCACGCTCTATTTATTAAATGACGACATCGATTCATGTCGAGAATATTACTGTAATATATACAGCATGTTCCCTTTTAAAACTATACTTACTAGTACATCACGAACATAATCATAGGAATCAATTTCATGTAGTACATTAATATTGCTGGAACAACTGTACATAATATATGTTATATAGGTATATACCGGTATGTGATGGCAAATACCAGCGTACACATGTATTAGTACATATTAAGTCAAAGCAGATGTATATCTACCAGCTGAGGTGGGAACACCTTACTTTTGCTTGCCAGTACATTTTTAGAAATTGTCTGAGACCAGGATGACTGTTAGGCCATTCTTTATTCTATATAAAATTACATTATTGATTCAAACCGCATGCACTTTAATACACGGAGCCTATGTGTTATAACCAGCATTGACGAAGGCTAAATTCACAATGTGATAGTTTATGTAGGTGACTCACAATACCTTGGTTTTAGAGTAAACAGTTAATAATAATAATAGTACATTTATCTAGCTCTATACATGTATAAATTCATTCACAAAGTGTACGCTCAAAGCAGCGCCATATGTCCTAATTAGGTGTACATGTAGTTTCGTACATAACATTTTACATACGATCCAGCTAAATATATTTGTTATCAATATGCAGCTACAATAACATATGTTTCCACTATTTTCAAGAATTCTCTTTTGAGTTACAACTGTACAATTCTATATGCATACATATTGTGCGACTTGCAGTTTTGTCAGACTTGGATCACATGTTTCATATCAGATCGGTGGGTTGTCGTGACATTATCCTAGAACACATTGTTGTTGTTAGCAATATATGTCGTAGGTAGCAGAACGAAATAGTTTGTTGACACAATGCTGTCTTGTTTTCGAAAACGGAAGGAAGTTTGGCTTGCATATATATATATATCATGCAACGAATGATTCATTGTGTATTCATTGTGTATGCAGACATTAACTGGGCCCAGCATATCACAAACAGATTATGTCTCTACAATTGCGATGATTTTAAGTCATGCGGTTTAAATTACACTTTCCATTGGATACTAGTATACCACATGCCTGTAACATGTTCTGTATAATACAAACCAAATTCCTAGAAAGGTAATCAAGTATTATTTTATCTTATCTTATTTCACAAGAGTTGCCTATGTTCTCGTGACTTTAAAGCGCGTTGAAACCGATAACAGAATAATTAATAGATACTTTAAACCAAATACAAACGCAATTGTAAAAGCTCAAGAAATATTTACCTTCTATGTTTATATATTTTTTTAACAAAACACATACTGGTACATCTTGGAAGTCGATCTAGCATAAAAACACGTTAATGGAACTACAATTACATACAATTATAATATACATTTTGCTAAACAGGACAACAACAGAAGACAAGCATAGGCCGACTGAAATTTGATAAAACACACATCACAACTACTGTTTATATTAACTAAAGTTCTTTGTTTTTCTTTCTGTTTCACAATGTACCCATTTTCTAAGTAAAAACCCTATTATTTTGCTTTTTCCTTTCAGAGAAAATTGCCGACAAGTGCATCGACATCCGTGCCCGAGCAAGGCGACAGTAGGGCCGTGATGACGTCACTTCCTGTGAGAGAAGTTTGCAATAAGCAATACATTGTCAATGGCAACACTTTTTATCTCTGGTGCTAAAGATTAATCCTTCACGGCGAAATTCGTTATTATAGAATATACTCATACATGCTGCGTTCTGTAATATGTTGAATTGAATTATAAAAGACGTTAACAATTTTGAAAGTGAAAACTTATTCGCAGTCAAAAACGTACCCCTTAAACGGGTAGTTCAATTATACTTACAATGTTATGTATGGTACTAGCAACTACATTTCGACGTCCGTTATCAGATTAGTCTGTTGGTGTAGTATTGTTCTTTACTGATATAGTATACGAGACTGTTATCTTTCAAATAAACTGTGATGTTCCGTATTGGACATGTCTATGAAAGATGTACATGCACTGGCAGGCCGGTAGATGGACACAACCTCGATGGCGAAATTGGGTCCATAATCCGAGATCCACACAGCCTCGGTACATATCTAGAAATTGATGTTTTGGTTTTGTTTATCATATTCAAACCCTTTACATGATTAGACACAACATAGTTCAGGATACTGTATTCGGAAAAACTCACACAAGTAGGCCTACTTTTCTGATTTATCACTGACAGAATTATTTCCGTCAATAATATTCAGAAACGTATGTATGTGTTCTAGATACTCGGGTTATTTTAGCGAATTAAAATACATGTACATGAATCTATTTACTATCGGGGGATATGAAATACCTGAGCACATCATCACACGGCTTGTCTGCGCCATGTACAGGGATACGGAGAACTCCACTCTGGTGCTAATAATGTTCTTTCAGGAATGCGTTCTATCACTGCCACTATATTATATATTTTTCCATTGCTTCTAATTGACGTTTTAGCCATATTTCTATCTGGTAAATAGTTGTACTGTTGAAATGATAATAAAAAAGGTTTTCAAAACGACAGTGTTTTAGTTGTGAATGTATTGAAATAATTCACAGTACATATTCTTCACGAGGGATACTTTCAAGCAAGTATTTCATTGCCATTGGTAATATAATCTGTGCTGCTAGACATGCATTTCACGAAAGGACTGTATCAGTAGTCTGTAAATCGACGTCGTTTCTTGATATAATAAATAATTTCCTGTGATAAAGAAAGCAAAGTGTAAGCCTACGCTTGATACAGGCTAGAACTACAATACGAACCTTTCGTGATCTCGAGCAACTGCACAGTATATTCAATGATATATCGAGAAGATTTATCATTACATGAACTTCATTGGATGCTGTGTCAATGCATTTATTGAATAAATAAGCAAAATATGTCTTAAGTTGGGGAATTAAATTACTTGTAATCCATTTGCGATGCACTCTATAGTTCATCGACCAAGATCAATCAAAGTATGCTTGCGGCTTATTAAATCAATGACAAAAAAACATGAACCAATCTACAGCAGGCTACTATTGTATTCAATGTTCAGAATGACAACTTCAACGTTTCCAATATACATCCCAAGTACGTACATCATAAAGTGCAACAGGTAAACGAACCATCAATTAGGTAAACTAAACAGATGGAATATTGCCGATACTTTCTTCACCATGTCCATGACCTCTTCATGACCTATAGGCCTACATAACCACGGAGGAGTTCGAGGATGGATCACCACAAGATCATTCACTATATTATACTCCCCAGGGAGTTAAGAAGGAACACTGAGTGTACACATATGCATTGACCGGGGATATTAATGTGGCGCTTAGAGGGTGTGGATTTGGCGCATTATAAGTGGCCTATTATTATTATTACTATTATTAAGTATTTATAATGAAGGAAAACGATATTTGTAAGCGATATCTAAACAATAATACTATTATATGTTTTCAACTAATCTGGAACAGTTCATTATAATGACTGAGGTAAACTATTGAACAATGACACTATCTATTGTTGTTTTAGCAGTTCGACCAAATGGGAGTAATTTTAGCCATATAATGTTCTGTATACAGATAGAAATACATCATACACTCTGACAGACAGACTTAATATAGTCGTTAGATCTGCAAATCTGATTTTACTGCTCTACTGACATACAGCGCGCACATAAAATATTAGTAACATCATTGCATCATGTTAGGACACGGTGACTGACTTTATCAGGGTTAAAGGCATAGTTATTTGGTAGAATATCTCGAAAAATATTTCATAAAATGAACAAAAAATTATCTTCAATTCCTTATTGTGTATATATAGGCCTACATCAACATACTAACCATGGTATATATTAGCTAGGCTATATAAACAGATTGGTTTTGTTTTTCATACTGTAGCCTATACAGAGATTATTACATGGGGTTTCATGCCAGTGACCGTTAACTATAATATTAACGAAATCTCCATTATCATCGTTGCAGTGTAACCGGGTCAAATCTATGATGGGCTATGCTACATCATCAGTTTGCGTTTTAAAAAAAAGGTTTTAAAAGAGAAACCGTGTATCTTGGTAGTGCATGAGTATCACTGGTACACTGTACGTACGCCTCCTTGCATTGTAGTGTAGACATATAGTAGGCCTACTAATTAATAATAAGTTCGGTTGGGATAAAAAAAAAGAAGAGGATATTATATCGATGTCTGTATAATAATTATATAGCCTATTAGGCCTACCACTAGGCCAACCACTAGGCCTACCACTAGTCGTAGGCCTAATCATAGTTCACGACTCGACGGATACAAATTACAAAAATACGCCTACAGCTGTAATTTCAATATGCAATTACTACCGGTAACCCATTGAAACAAAACAGCAATATGCTTTGCAAAAAATCGCCATTGAACTTCTCAGTAGGCTACAAACGATTCTTAGCCTAAGACTTAGGGCCTATCATTTACAAATTGTCTAGCCTTTAGAGACGGGCGGAACATATATATGGGTTCAACTAGAGTCCAAGACCCATTAGAGATGTACACCCCCTCCACCGCCACCCAATTCATTTAGTTAATTCATGTATGTGCCACTTTGTAAAACAAAATGTAAAATGTTGGCCACTTAAACATGCTAACAATGCTATAATGTATTTCTAATTTAATGTGCACATAAAATATGTTCGATCGATGAACTCTCCGAGGTTAATGACATTACTTCTGCGAGTTCCAAATGATTCCAGTGCTATCAGTCTTGTTGGTCAAACACGAAACTCCGAATGATACTTGCAAATTTACCTTATAACAATGGGAAACATAACGTTTATTTTATTTTAAGTGTCACATCCAATAGCCTAACTGTTTATTCGCGGTTTATTAAACGAGCTAACGTAAATTAGTGGTTATAAACTCCCTTTTAGCACTCAACTAGCGTTAGCCTCGTTTTCAAGTACCGGTTTCCCATGTGATCCATATTTCAACATGGCTACCGAAAGAGACGAGTCGAAAGAGGTAATACATCGTGAATAAAATCTGTCCTAGGTCACGCTGGATTATTTTCTTTATAGCCAACATTTAATTCATCAGTTTTATAGTCCGAGGAAATGTATTATTGCTTTACTGGATGAGCAGAAGTTGTATAGTTGATTGAATTCGACGTCAGTATGTTGCACATGATTCAGAAAACGTGATTTTCACGTGTACAAGATTATCACTGACAAAGTCATGATGCTTCTGCCTACTTCTAAACACCAGGACGGCGCGTCTCGTGTAATTGAAATTTAGAAAAGTTGTCTGTGGTAAACGGAATCGCCACTCGTGTATATTAAATCTTAACAGTAATCGCAATAAAATGTCAACGCCATGTGTCATTCTAGAAATGCCACAGTTTTCGTAATCATCATGATGGTTCGAATTATGAAAATATATTGAAAAGCAAAAATGAAACAAATGTCATTTTACTAATTTTTATCTAGTTTATACAATACCCAAACATGTTTAACAGGGATAGAACTTTACCTTTCAAAACTACTAGCCCGAATAATGATTCAAATAACAAGTTTCTTACAAAAACTTCCTTACGGAACCTTTACATTATTAGAAAGGGTTTGGCCTAGCAGGTTAGTGCTTAAGATCGATCCCTGAGTTTAACTGAATCATATTAGTACTTTAAATTGTATGTAAGAATACATTTGTTAAAATATTATAACTTTTAAAGTTTCTTTTCCAATCTTCATTCTTTTTCTCGTAAATTATCTTCATATTAAACCTATTTTTGTTCATTGTGTGTGTTGCCTCTTTCATTTTGATTACGGTACATCTACATTTTATATCTAGAACATTAATTGGCCAAAGACAGTTTCGCAGAAACAGTCTACAGAAGAAAAACTGAGATTTGTCTCAAATTACGCACAAGTGACATTATTGACAAGTGCGCAAGAATCAAATTACGCGCATCGCAAAAATAAAAAATAAAAAATATTATATGTACTTTTCACTTGCGTATAGAATGGTCGCCGGCAAGTACAAACATAAGCAATTGCAAAGGCCAGTAAATATAGGATTACGCCAAGTAATTAGCAATGAATAGAGCAAGTGGCCTCACCTACCTTGAGTAGGCTTCCTATTGTCAGCTGATTATCAATGTTGACAAGATTAGGTTAGAAGAAACCACTCGGATTCATCGTCAGGAAATACGACAGGAAATACGTTCTCATGAAAAAACATAACACTTTGATAAATAAACAGTGAAATAGCACATAATTAGATTGCCTAGTTTACAGTGCGTATATAAGGGACCATAATTATGTCCACGTATATTCACTTTATCACAATGTCTATGCGAGCTGGGTTGAATTCTCCGCAGCCGAAAAGCTAGAGCGCATCTGCTATCGTAAAATGAATTTTCCCTTCTCCCTCATGGGTGAGCAAGAAACAATGACTCGTAACATGTGCACAAAATCGCCTCACTCACTGTATAATACTGTGTTCTTGGGTGATTTGTTAGTTAAAAATCGTGCTAATCCATGTAATCGGCCCGAAAATTAAATTTTTCAAATATTTCTATAATTCTTGCTGCTACACCATGTTGCTTTTATCACGTGACAAAATCTTGCGGCGCTTCATGAGATACGCATAACTGTGACGTCAGGAAAATTATTGTATTGATTTATCGATAAGACTATTTGGCAGGAAATCAATCACTTTAGGATCATCAGTTGTTATGGTTTGTACAATATATTTGGTCATTTCAATGTTTCATTTGTTACCAGTTATGTGAGGTAGTAACCAGCGATAAAACCAGCGATAAAACTGTCCGTAGCCTGCTGAAAGCCAGCGAAATCTGCTAACAATCTCAATCAAGATGAAGGAGTTCATAATTTTGTCAAAGGAATAATTGCAGTGTTTCAGATGGGAGTCGGTCATCGGACAATGCCCGATTATTTTCGCAAATGTCCGAATTTATTAGAGACCATGCCTGATTATTTTGACAAATGTCCGAGATTTAAAAAACCTGTTAGGACATTGTCCTGAACATTTTGTTGGCCATCTGAAACACTGTTGACATTCTTTTATACTGATATGTAACTAAAGTGAATTAAGATGATTTGTTTCTGACCTCAGCAGGGGGCTACCTCCCAAGACGAGGTGGAAGATATCGTGGTGACTGCCCCTGACGATATCTCCCCTGACATGCTTGTGAAACACCCTCTACAGAACCGGTGGTCGCTGTGGTTCTTCAAGAACGACAAGAACAGAGACTGGACAGAAAACCAGCGGTGTATCACATCCTTCGACACGGTGGAGGACTTCTGGGGGTAAGGCAGAAATAACGGATATCGTAGAGATGAGTAGTCCAAAGACATCTTGGTAATGGTCGTTGCGTATAGGTGAAAGATTCCCGCTGTGACGTAATGCAATAATTGACTCGCTCACTTGTAAGTTGTAGTAGTGACATCCTGTCATGTTTATTGTCGTAGTTACTCATTGCCACTCTACAGACAGTGCATCCTATCAATATTGCCTCAGAAATGTAATTTTCGCTAACATTTATTGATCATTTATTTGTCTCGCAGGGTATCAATTACATGGTTACTGTTTGTTTTTTTACAGATTGTACAACCATGTTCAGAAGGCCAGCAAATTGCCCCCAGGATGCGACTATTCCATGTTTAAGGTAAGAGCAGTGTAGCTTCATGTCTGTCTCCACCATGTCCAGTTGAAGTCCATGTTTCCGGATCGTATACTTGGCAGTTGGCAGTGACTGTCTGATTATTGTAATATTTATCGTCGTCTATATCGATGAAATATTCCCTCTGCGACGTAAAGCATTAATTCAATGGAGGTAATAGTTAAATAGTGTTGTGTCCAGACGATGGTTGTGTTGATGGCAATGGTCATTGTGATTGCTGTACTCTTCCAGGAAGGTATTCAGCCTGCGTGGGAAGACAGTCGGAACAAGAACGGCGGCCGCTGGCTGATCAGTCTCAACAAGCAGCAGAGACACACGGACCTGGACAACTTCTGGCTGGAGACGGTTAGCAAAGACACTGGCTTTGTTTGTCACAGGCATGGCAATATTCTGGGTATCTGAGGAAATATGATGATTGATTTATGTGTCCAGGCCCCGAGATTACGAAACCTTTTTGAGTACGATTTCATACTCACCTCAGAATTGTGTTCATAAAACGTCATGGTTTCTTTAGCATAGCACATGAGTTGAGCACAAAAACGTACTCAGAAAAGTTCCTTGATCTCGTGGCCTGGGGAAGGTTTAGTTGGATTGCAGCTCTCGGACGCTAGGCTCGTTTTTCACACAATAGTCTGTTGCCATGCCTGTTGTCAATATTTATTTACATTTGTGTAGGATTATGGTAATGCAGTTGGATGTAGTTTCTTGGTTTGTATTTATATTATAATCTTGTTTTTAATTCCTGCTTGATTACTAACAAACATTGCAATATCATTGGCTAACAATATATTTTTTTGTTACTTTTGAAAATTGTGATGCATAAATGGATAAATATATTGTTCTTACTTTTGTATTTCAGTTATTATGTTTGATTGGTGAAGCCTTTGATGAGCAGAGTGACGATGTCTGCGGTGCTGTAGTCAATATTCGTGGCAAGGGAGACAAGCTTGCTCTGTGGACGGCAGATGCTAACCGGGCAGAGTCCATAACGATGATCGGGTAAGTTCAACTTCATCCGGAAACTGATATTAATAATGTAGCACTTTAAGCTGACTCACTGTGTACATGAATTCTAGCACAATATGAATAGACATTATTATTATGTGCTTAAAATCTGCTGCTTCTCAATAGATCTGAGTCTACTGAAAATTCATTGGAACATTTATCTCTATTTGCAGGAAGAAGTTGAAAGAACGATTAAATATACCACCAAAGTTTCCTATAGGTTTTCAGGTAAGCCCTGTAGTAACTATGGCTGATATCAGACATGTGGACACACCACACATCGTAGATAACGTTCATACTCTGGATATTAATGTCTGCTCTTGCTCTATCTGCTAACCTGGTCTTCACAAATGGGTATAACATTCCCTCAGCATTGTTAAACTCCATAATCATCACTCCTAATCCTATGCTGGAACTTATCAAAATTGGCAGGTTGTGCTGGGGAATTGTTGTGTCCAGTATATTGCTATGGTATCACCAATGTAGAGCAGTCGTTTCTGAAAGTAGGTCGGTTAAATTCGGGCGTCTACAAATATAATTCTTATCTTATGTGTAAGGTTATCCAGTGTTCGAATTAATAGGGGGTCCGGGGTTCATTTGAAAATCTGCAATGTTCAAGGTATCTGTGTGACCCCCTGAAAATTACAGATTTTACCACCTTTAACATTGGGCCAATGGAGAATGACACCCTCATTATATTCATTATTTCGAACACTGTTATCTATCGTAGGAACAGGATGTCATAACCGTTGATGTATTGTTTTGTATCCACAGGCTCATCAAGACACCATATCAAAAACAGGCTCCACGGCGAAGAATCGCTTCACTGTGTAACGAATGCTAGCTGTACGAAGTAGTGTGTTTGACTGGTACAGGCGGCCTCACAGAATACGGCGGGTGGCGGGCAGGGTCGTCCCTCCTCCGCCGCCCACCGACTCATCTCATCTCTGTACATAACCATGATGTGTGTGACTGGATCGTAGCAGACTGGCAGGGAGGGAGCTTCGCAAAGCCCGAGGGCCCTCTCCCACTCACTCCCATCGTCACCCATGTTTCACTAGGCCCATTTTATGAGAGGCTTTGGTTGGCTACTGCTATGAAAGTTTATTGTATCAAGTCGCTTCCCAGTGGAGGTGTAACCTCGGGGAAGCTTGCGTTGCGCGAAGGATGGACAAACGGACGAGGCAGGCTTGTAGAGGACGTGTTACGAGTACATAGTCGATGGCTGGCTGGCAGGATGTGTGTCTTGTCTGTACAGTGCTGTGCGTCCCCGTGTATAAAGCCGACGTATACGTGCCCTGTCCGGGTCCTAGCCTATAAAGGCCACACTTCACCCATTACACAGGAATATGAAAGATATTTATACCTCTGTTATTGTTATAGATTTGTTGAGGATAATTCTTGAACTAGAGTGTTGTGCCATTATCTTTCTCCTAGTGCAAACAAAAATTGTGTAACCAAGACAACTGTTATCGTTTTCCCAGAGTAGTGCAAGGAACTGAAAACATGTTTTACAGTTCCCCCAGAATGGTCGTAGCGTCAAGAGTCGAAACTCTCTGTACATGCATAGTGCGCAACAGCTCGTAGTGCTACGACCCGTCTGTGGATCTGGATTGCTAGGAAAAGTACATTAATAAGCATTGTAGAAATTCAAGGTATGTTATTGATCGCGAGCGACCACCGCCACTAAATATTTTCCAACACTACAATATATTACAATCTAGTCTCCCATTGTGGTACAGCTCTTATAAATCCATCCCTAGTTTATTAAGTATGAGAAATGCGAAAATTACTAATTAATAAATTGTAACTAATGTTCTTCACAAAAGAACTGTCACAGACTTGTGACAATACCTCGAGTATTTTCAATGCAAATGGACATGTATTATGCCAGTGTGAGAATATATGAGTGGATTGATAAGATAACCGACTGAGGAGAAGTCTGAACCATTGACGTTGTAACCTGATTAATGATTTATCCACCCAGTGACAGTTGAAATGTGTATGGGAGAACTAGAAATACTCAATTGTAACAAATAATTGCGCCACTGGGTGACTATACTTTTATTTTTATAATAATAATAGTATAATAATAATAATTGCATTAACAGGTCTTTACGAGAATATCACAATGAAGTGATAATATTACACCATGAGTGATGTTTTACACATGATTTAGTAGCTGTGTATCCTTTAAAAAACCTCAATTTTCAAAACAAGAACAAACCTCAACATTCTGTTCAGTCCTTTAACCCTCTCCCTGCTGAATTAGGCACAGGCAATGCTTGTTGGGGCATCTCTGGTTGCCTTCAGCATGCAGAGGGTTAATAGTGGGTCTAAATATACTGCTCTGTTCGTATTAATATTATTTGAGAAAATTGGATTCATTGGAGTGGAAATTGCTCCTTGTATATGAAGATTTCTCACCTCAATTTATTCATTTTTTTCCTTTGAAGTGTATGCTATTGGTGGTGCAAGTGTTAAGCCAGGCTTTATGGTTAGTTTCGAGAGTCAAAAGTGCTAATGTTCGGAATGTTAACACATGTTTTTGTTAGTGATCATTACATGTCATTGTTCATGACAAAGTTGGACGTATACTTGATCCATTATTGTGCTAAGTTCTTTGCAGGCTGTTTAGTTTGTCTACTACATGCCCTGTGGGAAATGTTCTGAGAAAATTGAACTACTAACAACAGGGTCCCAATCGATTGTAATTACCATCCTTGTCTTGAGATAAGTTAACAATCGATTATAGCTGTCAATCGGGCCCAAGACATTTTTACTGAAATGGCATCCTATTCATCATGGTAGATTTTCCCGAAATTCTTTTCGTTGTGTGTGGCTGAAAGATTCCCACTGTGATGTTAGGCAATACATTACTCAAGAATTCTTGGTGTTGTCACATTAATAACTTAAACCATTGCCGTAGCAGTTGACTTGTGTATGGTGTAAATATTGTATATCACTGAAGCCATAGTGGTGTGTCCAAGTAGGCCTATTTGAAATTATTAATGATAAATTTGCTTTTTCAAATTATATTATTCACATTTCTTGATAGTCGCATATAGTCTAGTCTTTAGTTATTATTTCAACATGTAAAGATTTACTTTCTGAATATTTCAGGCTTTTGTTTTATCGTTAATAGTAAAGTGCACATTTTTCTCATTTAGAAATGTTTCTGTTCATAAATTTAAAGTATTCAGAATGTAAATAAAAGTACAGAAGAAGTCTTAATGTATGCCAATACAGAGGATAGGGGATAGTGTAGTATTTATTGTCATGATCGTGACGACATGTATATCCTTGTACAAATATGGTCCTTTAACACATTCATTTTCATGATAGGAAACAGTGAAAGTTTGTTGGTATTCTTGGCTTTGGATGATCTGATGAAAATCATTAATATTTAAAATAGTAGCAATGTTTACTTTATTAATCTTTATTTCAAAATGTTTGACTATCAATAATAATGTACATGAAAATATTTCATAATGTTAAATAAAATATTTTCCTGCAATATGGTCTTTGCTTTTTATGAAGATGCTGTTCAAGAATGTTGCATATAGTAGTGATGTATATAGAGTCAGTGTCCCTAAAGCTGGATTCATACTTTTAACGGCGTAACACGGCGCAACTCACTAGCACACGTTTACCGGTGTAGCAGTCACCAAACACTCTAGATTGAGCTTCCTTGGGGAGTATTTTTGGGATGCTACACCGGTAAGCGTGTGCTAACGTGTTGCGCCGTAAAGCTGGATTCATACTTTTAACGGCGTAACACGGCGCAACTCGCTAGCACACGTTTACCGGTGTAGCAGTCAC
>JAVCKZ010081081.1:0-12680 GCA_034780755.1 Lepetodrilus elevatus
CACATGACGTTTTATGAACACAATTCTGAGTCGAGTACAGAAACGTACTCAGAAAAGTTTCGTAATCTCGGGGCCTGATTAGAACACTTTGATTTTATTCAGCAGGGAGAAGGTTTTAACGCTGATGGGTTCGCCCGTGATGCCTCCATATCTCGCCAATGTCGTCTCCATTGACGTGCCATTACCCAGACATAGGGGCGTTGTCCTTCAGACCGATTTAGCAATGTTAATGAATTATTAGAACAAATCTCATTGAATAAATTGTTTTGAAAATAAGCATTACGATCATTATATGTCAATGAACTCTCCCAACTCGTCAACATCATTATTATTACATGAACATTGCAAAACGTTTCACAAAATGAAGTTGAACAACAAAATTCAGGTATGTGAAAAACAAGCGAATATTTGTGAGCAATACGTCCAACATATCTAACATAGAACAACATATCTAACATAGAACAACATATCTAACATAGAACAACATAGAACAACATACTAGTATCTAACATGGAACAACATACTAGTATCTAACCCTTGCACTGAGTTATAGCCTAGCACCTATCTATATATGTACAATCTTCGCCTCCAGATCGTTCGGATCATACAGAAATAGAACTGTTAAATGCTTCTATTAATATTCAAATAATATGTATTCGGATTTTCTTGTTGTAATTTGGTTTCTACCACACAATGTCGTGGTCGTCTGTCCATATATCTCTTGTCATAGTTCCACAATACACCATGTGACAGGTCCTATGACAACTCATACCTGCAAAACAGTCCAGCTTTTGAATCACATTCCACCTGATTGCGTTTAATGCAGCATGTTTCTCTTTGAATGTGCATGCTAAAAGCAATTCTTGACTCATCCCTGCGATATTTTGTAAGTTCACTTCCGATTGGATGAAGGGATAATCTACATGTTGCCGTAACTTCCGGCATAGACCGGAAGCGGGCATTTGAGGCGTATTCTTTCCAGCTTACGCTTTCACGTATACGTCATACAACATGACTTGAAAGATGGCAAACAAGAACGCACAAAGGCAAACGAAATTAACTTGACAAAATTAACGGCCGTAGGGCCGAACTAGTGATGAGCACGCCTAGGTTATTGATATGATAGCGTGGATCTCGCCTATCACCAGGCAGCTATATATATATGGCTTATAAAGTCCTTCAGACACAGACACGTTCCACTTTTTGACCATGTCGGTATTTCTCGTCCACTCTATTGCTGTTTGTGCCACTATTTTAACGGTTTGTGGATATTCACTAAAGGTAGGACATGTGTTTATTAATATTTATCTATAGTATTCTTAGTCAGCATTGTATGCACATTTGAAATGTATTGGTGAATGTTCATTCATTGTTTTACACTAATGTGTTTAATTTAGTTATAATCTTGTGGTACCACATACACATAAAATATGGAATACTTTTCACTTGTATTATGCACTTTTTTTGCAAACTTGTGTATGAACCGCTTCGCGGGTTCATACAGTTTGCACATCGGTTTTTCCTTTCATACCTCGATGAACGTAAAGAAAATGACAGTCAATCCTTAAGTAAACATACCCGAAAAATTAGCATAGTTATAGTTATCGATAGCAGGTTATTTGGAAGGAATCAATCACACTATGTGGTACAGGATCATCAGCTCTATAACTCTGATGTTGGTGTATGAGTCGCTTTAATTACAATACATGGACCCATTCCATATATGATTATTAAAACAATACCATCCACTGTCCACCTATTTCAAAGTGAAAACTAAATGTATATCTTAACAATTAACTTTTAATTTAAACGTTACAATAAATTTCAATTGGTGGCTTCAATATTCGGTGTTGCATATTAATGTTAAATTCTAGAGATAAAACTAACTAAGAACTAATGCAAACATATATGTAAAAATATCAAGGTTACAAATTTTGTCACTTTAGTTTAAAACGATTGCAGATGTTCTATGCCATTTTTAATTTGTTATTGAACAAAGTTCTATTTAATTAATTTGATAACAGATGAAACATTTGCTTTGTTTTTACGAAATAAAAAGTTTGTTGACAGAGCGTAAAGTTGAATACAACACAATTAACTGTTCAAATGTTCACTTCATGACTTCTGTTCTGTAAAATGTCATTTGAGTTGTTATTGAAGTGAAATTGATTAAACTTTGCAGATGTTCAGTTCATTACATCTGTTATTTTTACTGAACATAAATAGAAATATTGTGATATATTTTGATTGGTTATAATGCTATTTAGTGCAAACTGTATCCTTCGGTACTACAGTATGAAAATATTTAGTCCCCAAATTAACGACGGTACGAGTTAAGTACTACAGCTGTAGTATGACACAATGAAAAGTAGCCTGCTGTATAGTAAACGATGAAAGAAACAGTTACTATGACGGTACGATAGCACCATATCTTGTAGCTACTCCGTATGAAACACAACACCATTGTCAATAAGAGATACACGTTAGATCTATACATTATTAATAATAGCTTACACGAATTATAGTTTCACGGCGTAATTAATACAGTAAAGGGTGATGCGAGATGCCAATTATTTTGTTTTCCCTTTTACTTTCATTAGACAAGTTTCTTCTGGTTAACCGATTTAATGGCCAACCTGAAACTATTTACATTTAATTTGTTTAAACAAGTATTGTATTCAACCAGCTTTATATTCCTGGTATGAACATCAGCCGCGGAGTTGATAAAAGTAATGTAAATACGAGGCTTTGCCGAGTATTTATTACTTTATCAACGAGTAGGATAACAACTATATCAAAACACACGATGTTAAGATTCTATTTATCACCCAATATTGACAGTAGCACTTGTCTGTCCTTATGTGAACGTCATAGAGACCCACTCGCTTCATATCCCATATCAATATCTGTTTATTACACCAAATTCTCCAATTCTAATGTAATTATCCGTGTTATGACAATCCTTTCAAAGGTTCGGTGCTTTCCAATTCATACTAATAACTTCTTCCGTAAATTTAACGATATCTTTGGTAAACAGGAAACGTGAGTTCATTCGATTTGCATCACTCACCTTTCTATATCTAATACAGATAGTTAAATAGTAGAGATCGAGGGCAGTTTTCGATTGCGCCTGACACTTTCAATATTACCTACTTCGCTACTTACCGGAATAGTCTGCATCAATGAAGATGACGAAGTCAATTATGATCTGTTTGTGAACCATTTTACCGCTGAAATTGATATATGAGCGGAGAATACAAAAGCCATGAATAGGTATGCTAAGTGAAAATATTTTGCAGTACAGTTGTAGCACGCATTCTGTCCAAAACTACCACTAAGTCTTACATCTGTGATTGTATTTCTGGGATAGGACACGTGTACATGGTCAATCCTGGATGATGATGATGATGATGATGATGATGATGATGATGATGATGATGATGATGATAAAAAATCAACTGTCTTTGGCAAAGACCATGTTCGGATATGTTCCAGATGAGACTCCGAAGCATTATCGTCGGACGACCAATGTGTGTAACATAGCGTATTAATACTGAACATACTCAAATTTGTATTGAACTTTGAATATACTATTTATTTGTATGCATACTGAATATACATTTCCGTTGTTTTCAGGTCGGGCCTGAAAAATATGACCTAGCCTATTACGGAGAACAAGGCTTCCCCGTGCCCAACACTCGGTTGAACCTAGAAACTCCATCAGCCAAACGTTCTTTTGATTCTATTGGGCACACCAGTCGTTTCGGGAGCTCTTTTGGTTCCACGAGAAGAACTGACGAAAGGGGTGATGACCTCGTGTATACATTTGAACACCTGTTCCCGGTGATAGCTCGACAGTTGGCAAGTCGTAGACAATGAACTCATTGCCGTGTATCAAACTGACCTGTTGGGGGTCTGTATCCGCCCCTGGTGTTGCTGAACGTCAGATTAGTGCCTGTATGGATTTAGTGTAAGAAGAAATATTGCGACATAAATTTGTTTGCAAATATATGTTGTTAAGACTTATATTTTGCGACACATGCTAGCTTCATATTGCGACATATTAGCTTCGTTTTGGGATATATATTTTAGCACAATATTGCTACTCAGTGTAACGTCATATTGCGACATTATTAACTTCATATTGAGACATTATTAACTTCATATTGAGACATTATTAACTTCATATTTCACTTCATATTGCGACATTGTTAGCTTCATATTGCACTTCATATTGCGACATTATTAGCTTCATATTTCGACATTATTAACTTTATATTGAAACATTATTAACTTTATATTGCCCTTCATATTGCGACATTGTTAACTTGAAACACATATTAGCATCATATCGTAAGACATAATATGTTCATATTGAAGCATAGTGACACGTATTAGCTTTATATTGCGTCACATATCAGCTTCATATGCGAACATATTATTTTCATAATGCGATGCATATTAGCTGTATATTGCGATGTATTTAAAGCCCGCCGCACACGACGAGCATAGTGCAACGAATACCACTTTTCTCAGCCCGATAATCGCTAAAATAGCTAAAATAGCTACACTCTGTAGCCTCACACTCATTGGCTTTTTCTTAGCTATTATGACACATTATCTTCATATTTCAACACATTGTCCTCACATTGCGACGCATTGAGATTCACTATTCACGAAAGGTCAGCAGAAAAAGGTCCACGGCATTTCTCACAGCTGTGTATAGAAGTGCGGGAGTCCTAATTAATTCTGATATCCCACGGATGAGGTTTAGGCCTGGAAGAGAACATAAACCATATAATGTTCATCGCGACAGGTAGCCGGAAGTCGACACTTTGGCCAGGATGCTTTGAAGTCTGGTTGTCTTGACATTAGTTATACCAGCGTCCAATCGCACTGCATCTTCATAAGAGCAATGACTCAAGAGGTGAATCAATATTGTGTCAAACTTCTTGAAACGACATCATGTGTGTACAGCGTAAGGTATACGGTATTTTCCAAAAGAGTAATTAAATGAAAACATACCTCGCAGGCTTAGGTTAGTTCCTAGTTCCTAATTCAGATGTTAGCCAGAATGTAATGGTTCAAGATTTATGTGGCATGATGTACACATGTATTATCATTTAAAAACAATGAATAGATATTAAATCCTCAGTTGATACATCAAAGACAAGATAAATAGCGGAACGTTCCCTTTATTCATATAAAATATTAAGTACTGGGGACTAAGTACATCAGTAAATAACAACTTTTGGGTGGATAAATCAAGCGTAATTAGTCTCAGATCGAAATTCGTTTGTTCACTATACAGGTCTACCAGTTGTGATAGTATGCCTTTAAATAGATCTGATTAAGCTATGATCCATGTATATAGTGTGTGTTTGCAATGTATATTACCTCCCGGAAACGCATGTTTACATGCGTTCCAGTAAACACCCCACTTCTGATACGACAACTAATACAGTACGCCAGCTTATCGCTGGGATCGATACGAACTTGACCTGGTGTGTAGTGGGGGCTTTAATATATGTATGTCTCGTGTACTCGCATACTTAGTCTTGATCCGCCTTCCTGGGTCTACCTGTTTGTATCCACCCAGGTGTGGATCGGTAATACTGGCTGTCAGGAGTTGCGCCCCTTTGACGTTACAAATCAATCTGTGGGGTTGTAGTGGAATTCTGTCTATCATACAGCGGTACAAACATGATTTTATGTATGTCAAATGAATGTATTTTTGCAGTTATAGCTAAGAACTAGTCCAAAACAACCATACATATCTATGATAGTATGCCCTTAATAATGATAGTACTATTAATATTTTATATTTATTTATTTATTTTGATTTTATTCTTTTTTTTTTCACAAGGAAAGTGAAATCGCACTTACACTCTGTGTACTACAACATTTATATTGTATTAGTGTTTCTTGTAGTGTTATATCTATAACGAGGTGCCGCCATTCTTTTCCAGCGCGGTGTACGGACTTCCCCTATCCCTGCTCGGCGGACCAGTTCTGCATGAACCACAACAACGGCATCAATATCATCTGTGTCGGTACGTCTCCAGCATGCCGGTCATCTCACCTCAGTACCTTACCGGAAGTAGTCTTCACTTTATTGTCACACAGTTCATATACATCTACATGTGCTTTCGTGTATAGCTAGTCACCACTCGGGACTTTTCCCATAAAAAGGGATATCACATGATTACGCATAGTGGAGAATATTGGCCATATTGCCTATGACTAACTCTTTGTGGCCTGAATTGCGTACACTCGTAGTGTGGAAAGAATATACTCGTAGTGTGGAAAGAATATAATCGTAGTGTGGAAAGAATATACTCGTAGTGTGGAAAGAATATACTCGTAGTGTGGAAAGAATATACTCGTAGTGTGGAAAGAATACACTCGTAGTGTGGAAAGAGTACACTCGTAGTGTGGAAAGAGTACACTCGTAGTGTGGAAAGAGTACACTGTACGTTGTCCTTTCAGGATGTGATGTGGCCTGTATAGGGTGTACCGGACCAAACGAGGACAACTGTAAATCATGTGCACGAGGATACATGCCATACGGCAACATCTGCAAAGGTAGGCTAGTTCATGGATGGGTGACCAAGACCCTGCAGTATTATTAAACATACGTACAATTAAAGGAGTCTTAATTATTATGGTCAAACGGGACGGCTTACATTTCTCTCTCTCACTCTCTCCCTGGCAGAGAACAATAGATCGAGCCATGGTTTGATTTAGCAGTTTATCCTTGAAAGCCACGATATTAAATAAACAATAAATTAAAGCATGCATACTTTAAGCATATATACATATATACCCAGCAGAGAATGGGTACCCGGAAGGATGATATGGACATGTGAGTGATAACCTTGATGCGCCTTGAATGATAGCTCGGGTTGTATACTCCCTAGGGAGAAGGAATTAAGTGCACAGATCCGTTGACCGGGGTAATGAGCAGTTATTCTAGATATTTGCGCTATATAAATGTATATAATAATAATAATAATAATAATAATAATAATAATAATAATAATAATAATAATAATAACAAATTAAATTAACTAAATAAATAAAAAATTTAAAAAATAAAATAATAAAATAATAATATAATACTCATCTACGATTTGATAGCTTGAATCATGGTATTGAAATAGATGTATACTTTGGTATTGCTGCTCGTGTCTAGATATCTGTAAGTATAACGCACCGTACAGTAGGCATACCTACTACATTCTGGATGTACATGTTCTCTCCTAAGGTTGTCAGACCGGGAAGTTCGGGGATAACTGTACGGGCACCTGCCATTGTCTGGACCAGGAGCAGTGTAGTGTGCAAAATGGATACTGTGACCAGTGGAAGTGCGATAGGGGGTGGAAAGACCCGCCTGACTGTCAAGAGGGTGAGAGAGAGAGAGAGAGAGAGGGAGAGAGAGAGAGAGAGGGGGAGGGGGAGGGGGAGAGAGAGAGAGAGAAATACATTAATGGACATCAGTACCAATTATTAATATTGTTAAATTACATATTTTTTTTTCAATAAACATGTTTATGCTGACGTACCATGCCATTAACGTTATCGGATGGTCCTTATTGCCGATAACATATTATAACCTGTACTGTATAGTATATATGCATGAGTGAGATATATAACATGTACTGTATAGTATATGTACAGAAGTGAGAGATATAACCTGTACTGTATAGTATATATGCATGAGTGAGAGATATAACCTGTACTGTATAGTATATGTACAGAACTGAGAGATATAACATGTACTGTATAGTATATGTATTATGTACAGAACTGAGAGATATAACCTGTATACATGTATATTGCAGTATGCGGAAACTCGACGTTCGGTCTGGACTGTGCCTTGCAGTGCCACTGTCCCCCGGGGACTGGGTGTGACAAGGTGAACGGACTGTGTGACGGAGGGTCGTGTCACGTGGACTGGGGCGGGACTAGCTGTCAGACACGTGGGTACAACCGTACAAATTGGAGTCATGGTGTACGCCTGAGAATATTTACACACAAGAAGTCAACAATTTTCTTAGATAAGACTGGCTTGCATTTCTTCTATCACTGTAACATGTTATTAGATATCTTGTGGTTTTATTAAATATCCCATGATATACGTAGGCTATACATGAGCAGAATATTTTAACTTTATCCGTTCACTCATCGTGTGTAAATAAACTTAGACGTACATCATTGATACGATTTGTGTGAGTTTACGTTTGAGTGTTATTGCTTCCAGTCGTACACTGGAGCGTCTAATCAGTATGTAACTAGCACGACAGTCTTTAAAGAAAGAAATTAGAGAGATATATTGTGTATTCTGCATTTCAAAACCGCAAATTTAGTAATATGTACATGTATACATCTATAATCTACATGTATGTCTGCTAGTTTTAGAGAGATATATTGTGTATTCTGAATTCCAAAACCGCAAATTTAGTAATATGTACATGTATACAACTATAATCTACATGTATGTCTGCTATTGTTTTACATCAAGGTCTACCAAAGCTGGTAACGCGCCCAGTAGCGACGTCGGTAACATGCAGGCGAGCGAACGTCACGTGGCTACCGTGGGATGAAGCAGTGGACCTAGGAGATGGACCAATTGCAGAGTACAGGTGCACTAAATATTGACAGTACTACGTGTCTGTCCTTACATGAACGTCATAGAGACATACTGGCTTCATTTCCCGATGAAGTCAAGTCAGTCCGTGGCGCGTTCAAAGACACAAGGGCTGAGTAAGCCGCTTAGCTAAACTGGTGCCATGTCCCATCTACGGTTCATGCGACTCCCGAGACAGCGGCTAGTTGTTTTGTAAGCCGCTTGCTAGCCGCTTGCGTCTTTGAACGCACCCCTGATGTCATTCTTTGTCCTAGCCTAATCAGAGACGTCACAGAGACCGTGATGCCTACGCCCTAATCAAATTATCTCCGTCTACCATCAAAATCTATGATAAAATCCATCGTTCCATCCAAATCCACCGTCATCACACAATTTCTTAAAGCGCAGTTACAACTTACTCACACGATACATAACAACTCTGTGGCTTATCAACAGTACTTTCCAATATTGGCTTCATGTCATATTCCAACGTTTCCGGTTGTAGCTGTTATGTATTTAGCAAAGGACGACATCTTGATGTTTTGACCCTGTTACTCAATCTCCACATTGTCATAGTTACCTCTCGCGAAAATAGTTTTTGCAAATTATTAAATATGGTGATAAAACCTTGTGTTTTGCTAGTTGTGACTGCGTCAATATAAGGAATGACGTCATAAGCCACATGCTTTACATCCCGGTTCCCAGGGGTTACGATCCACTTCTCTACTCTACGCTACTCTTTGCTTTATGGCCTCACGAAGGCAAGTGGGTTCACGTGAGCAAATTTACCATAGTGCATTATGGAATTTGCTCACATGAACCCACTTGCCCTCATGAGGCCATAAAGCAAGTGGCTTCTGACGTCATTCATCAATTAATATAATGCTTAATTACCTCTAATCTATAATAATATATAAAACATTTCACAGACCTATATATGATGTTGATTAACTTTCAATCAAGATTCCATTTTACTAACGGCTAGCTACGGTTCCCTAACGACGTAACTGTAAGATAACCCTGACGTTAACGTTAGCGTAGAGTTACACGTTGTGTGCAAGTGAGCCATAAACACCATACACATTGGAAATACTAGTACGCTGCAACGTGTCCCTTCTGTTTCCAGTCTATACCGCGAAGCGAACACTTCCGGTACGTGGGTGCGCGTGTCCAGGCAGGCGGCGTTGCCCGGAGTCACCGGATATTACCAATACATGTCTGACCTTGAGATGGACGTGGACTATAGGTTCAGGGTGGACGTCAGCAGAAAGGACGGGGACAAACAGATGCCAGCCGTTGAGGGGTTCCCGTCCGACCCGGTCCTCATTTCATGCTCGGGTATGTCCGTCTACTCTCGGAGACCGATCGTACAGCGATCGTGCTGAGTTAGCATCCTCGAAAAAGAGCGTCATGCAAATTAAGATCGTCAAAAATACTTGACGAAATAATGTTATTGTGTTTCGAGGGTGCGTTGATAGCTGTCATTCATTCGCAAATCTGTATCCTGTTAACACTGGCGTGAAGTGACGTAATAATACTAATATAGGCCTACTTCGGGCGGCTACGCATGTCTAGTTGTTGCTACTGAGCTTTCATGCTTCGTGGGTCGTCCTATAATATAGCACGTTCGTGACGTCACTCTACCCTTGCTTAAAATGCAACTTCGTGCGAACTCTAGCATTGCTCTAGAACTTCTAGAAACCGCTCGAAGTAGGCCATAATTTCTATAGCGCCGAGTTCCATCTAGACTGCTCACAGGCGGTTACACTTACGTATCTTACACGTGACTTCCAAGCTGACCAATCACGTGTTTTCTTTTCCAGTGTTGACCACGGAGCAACCAATCATCACGACGACCGTCCGATCTATCATAGGTAACCAATGTGACATCTATGCATCCCACATTATGGTATAATCTACATACAATTACTCCACACATAAGCCGTTGTCAACATAATTTACTTCACACATATAAAACTAGCATACGATGGATGTCAATATACAATCCTGGGTGTCGTTTCTCGAAGCTCTCATATCCACTACGAGACTATAGCGCTCTCGTAAGTACACGATCCACGGCCTGTATTCTCGAAACTTCGTAAGTCCTAAGAAGTTCGTAAGAATTTGCCAAACTGGTTTTCTTCTTATGTTAATTTGTGAAAAGATCTTTTCTCACTAAGAAGTTCGCAAGTTAAGAAGTTTCGAGAATACGGCCCCACACGCATAAGAGATCGCTAGGATACCCAGGGAACTGTTGCACGGAACAAATGTAACGCTACGTGAGTCATACCTCCACACACACCTATAGGAACGCTGCGTTTGTTCCGTGGAACGGGACCCAAGATCCGGTTTGACAAAATGATCGTAACTCTTGAATCTCAATGTCCCCCGTCGTCAGGTCTGAAGGTGTTTGAGAAGGCCAAGGTCAGTCGGCGGCCTGATGGAACAGTCCTTATTACTTGGACGTTCACCAACAACGCCACTAGCCTCGGCATCGCCATCAACCTTACCCTCGTGTACCGGGAGGTGTCCATAGGAGACTGCGCAGACATCACCGGCAACAAGACCGCAGTTCCGATGCCACAGCAATCCACCGGAAGTGTTAGTATCCCGGGACTGAAGCCGTGGCGTGTGTACACTTTCACCCTAGAGGCTTATGGGAAGGCGCTGAATATAACGGACATCCTGGAAAGACGGACAGAAACAATGGATATAGGCAAGTGTTTATTTTTGGTTCTACTATTAAATTTGACATAGTTATTAAAGGCATAATATCACAGATATTTATGATTGTTTTGGACTAGTTCTTAGCTACAACTGCAGCATACATTCACTTGGCATATATGTAGTATTGTAGGTTCTACTATTAAATTTGACATGTATAGTTATTAATATTCATGTCTAACGTTATTTATAAAATAATGTGCATGACATTAATCAACTAGCCTAACATTTAATGAATAGGGACAGTAAGTATCGTCAGGGTCATTTCCGGTCATTTCCGGTTGCTATGAATGATGTCTGAATCGTGATTTTTTTTCCCGTGTGAAGTCACAATGGGATATCGTCAATATGTAGCGAATAAATGTGTTTGGCCGGTTTATGTCACCGGATATGGAATGAATCTCGGACTATCTCGTGTCAACTTACGCCCCCTATACATTTCAGCACCGAACGGAACTGTAGGAGCATTGGCAACAAATAAGTTAACGTCGCGATCAGTGACGATTACGTGGGATGACGTTCCGTGCGCTGAAAGGGGCGGTGCTTTTGTCCGCTACACCGTCACTCTCGTCTCCGCGGGCAGTACTCGCACAGACAACGTCAACGTCACCAGAATCGATTACGACAACCTCACCCCCTTCACTGCCTACAGGGTCAACGTTGTGTACGTCAACGTGGTGGGACCAGGGCCGGTGTCTCCAACGTTCTCCTTCACCACAGAAGAAGAAGGTACCCTCCCTATAGGCCTCCCTATTAGGCCTACTAAACACAATCCATATGTTAATATAGAAACACATTCATAGGCCCGTAACCAGTATAATAGATGATCTTGCTTATTTGACATGCATTTACTCTGGAAAATATATTTCGTCATTTTGTCAATAAATTGTACTCATTGGACAAAAAGAAAGAAAAACAAAAACGAGCTGTATTATCATTCAGAAATCAACTCTAAAACGTCTAAAATTAATTCATGTATTTTCGTTTAAGCTCCTGGTCCAATGTCCATTCGAGATCTAATCTCGACAGAGAAGACCATCGCTGTGACCTTCACCCCTCCAGCCTCCACCAATGGCAAGCTGACAGAATACAGTCTCACGTACAACTCCGAGTCCTCGACCTCGAAGACCTTGACCTTCTCCGCCACACGGACGACAATCACCATAGACAGTCTGCGACCATTCACCGTGTACTTTATACGCGTATGTACTAGTAAATCATGTACCTGAGGCCTGTTCAGGAGGGCGAGTTTACGCGAGTTCACGCGAGTTCACGCGTGAAATCTCCTTGGAAACGTTCATACTTCATATGTGACGTCACGCGTGAA
>JAVCKZ010081092.1:0-12679 GCA_034780755.1 Lepetodrilus elevatus
TAAATAATCTCAGTAAGGTAATTAAGTAAATATTTACTTCTATTCGAATCCGATAGAATTGTTAGATACTGAAAATGCTTAAAATAATTTCTTCTTCTCCCCCCTCCCTCCATCCCCCCCCCCCCCCCCATAACACAAATAGACGTTTTGCGCAAGCCAATCTTTCAAATGTCCGTTTGCAATTTCTTTGGAAATAAATATTTTTAGACGGGCATGTTTTTTTTATATATTGCTTGCAAACTATGCCTCTATCTGTCGGAGTGCTAGAAATTACATCAGAAACCATAACGCAATTGGCAGCGGCCATTAAAAGAGGTTTATGCAATAAGATGGAATGATTGCAGTCAATTTAGGGATATGCATGAAGTGCAATGCATCATATCTGGATGGACGAGTCAATGCAGGGAATGATCTATTCAGTGTGTATCTCACAGAGCCATTGCAGACCACTGGAGTAGATAATAGAAAAGTCTTAAAGCAATAAAAACATATCCGGCAAGTATTGTACGAGAAGAAACACCTTTCGGCTTGATACACCTTTAAAATCTAGTATAATTTAAGTATTTTATTTTGATAATTAGTTACATTTTTATGTATTTAATTGTTATAATTAGTTACATGATACACCTTTAAAATCTAGTATATGGTAATTGAAGTATTTTATTGTGATAATTAGTTACATGATACACCTTTAAAATCTAGTATAATTGAAGTATTTTATTGTGATAATTAGTTACATTTTTATGTATTTTATTGTTATAATTAGTTACATGTTTATGTATGTCCAATAGTATGTATTGTCATTGAAGATACATACCTTTGGGCATGGTTCCCCTTTAATTCTGTCATCGAAAATATGTGCTAATTAAGATATATTTTGTTGTGATAATAACTACACTCTAATGCATGTGCCTTTCGTTCAATATTATTGTAATTGGAGACACATGCCTTTTGGCATAATACTAACTAATAATAGTGAGTGATTTATCGCTGAACATCACAGCAGGCATGGTTCAACCATATGCAACTAATAATTAATAATCAGTAATCATATTAAATATTTGAAAATAGTGAAATATATTTTAATTTCAAAAGCTATAATGTTATTTTATCACAATGTAGAATCCAAATTCATGTATGCATGTATATCAAATTTAATTTAGAATAATCATAATGAGCTGATAACATTTATTTATGCACATACATTCTACAATGTCCATGTGAATTTTTCATAAGCTAATGTAAATGTCCTTTGATCAATCTTCGCGTTTGACACCTGACAATATGCACATAATATTAAGTACATAATTAATGCAATACAGATAAAAGATCAAAGGATTCCACCATCAACAATGAAACTGCGCACAATACCAATTTTGCTTTCAGTATTTACTGAAAGTGTAAACTACACTCACTTGGATATGGTAAATATTGTCTCAGTTGTAAAAACACATAGACGTGAACATGCCGATTAATTGAAATTTGTAATGGACCCCGTTTGTTCACATATAAATATAGTGATTTTTCTTTTATGCAAATATTCCGTGTCAACGTGACTTGTAAACGAGCACATAACGTATCAGCATCAAATTTGCTTAATAATTAATAAGCACCACAATCGACATTCGGAGTCTCTCTCCATCTCAGAGGAGCTCTAATGTGTCAAGGGAGACAACTCCTGCTCTGCACATCTAGCCACAGCCTGGAAGGAGAGGCTCGAGGAACCTAGGGTGTTTGACGTGGCCGTGTTGTAATAAAGTTGACATGTTGTTTATCTCTCGGTTCCACGGCAACGGCCGCTGTACCTAGCACAGGTACAGAGTGTCTCGGGAAGTAAACAAACTTTGTATCAGGGGATGTGATTTATGGTCAGGAAATGTCTGGTCGGATGGGAAAGAAATTGCAGGGTAGAAGTCCAGGGGATTAAATCACGTACTCTCCGATCACATACGTTGAGCAACATCGGTTTCTTCCGTGTCTAAACTTTTGCGAAGATTTTTATCATCCATGTGTGTGCCTGTCTTAAGCAATCTCAGATGTTCCTGTAGTCCACATATACTATTGCATACAATACCAATGATGACCATCCAATACCAATGATGACCATACAATACCAATGATGACCATCCAATACCAATGATGACCATCCAATACCAATGATGACCATCTGAATATCAATTATGACCATACAATACCAATGATGACCATCCAATACCATTGATGACCATCCAATACCAATGATGACCATCCAATACCAATGATGACCAGCCAATACCAATGATGACCATATAATACCAATGATGACCATCCAATACCAATGATGACCATCCAATACCAATGATGATCGTACCAGCTGGCAATACCAACAGATGACGAGCAATGATAAACATTAGAAAGTGTTGGATATCGCCGCCGGTCGCCACGCATGTTCTTAGGTAGGCTCCTACAGCCATCTGCTTCGCAAATTGAAAGGAAGTGAGGAAGAAATCGAAAGACATTTGGGAGGAATTGCCCTCAATATTCAGACAGGAACACCTTCTGTAACCAGGCATCACCATGGCAACCCAAACTGATAATTTGAGAGGGTGAAGAGGCAGGTTGGGCCCCTCCTTCCTCCCCCTTCCTCATCCTCCTCTTCCTCCTCCTCCTCCCCCTTCCTCCTCCTCCTCCCTGCTCATCTATGGCTGATACTTGTCTTATCTTCTACTGTTCGCTACACTTGCTCTCTTTACATGCCACTCTGGACGGAGAAAACAAAACCCACGAGTAGAACCTGCTATAACAGCTGTACGCATGACAGCAATACCTATAACAGCAATATCAGCAGTAACAGTAACTACCAATGCATAGGTATTTATTCCCCCTAGAACCCAGTAGAACAAACACAACCCTGTGTAGTTCTATTCTGTATTGTGTTGAAATTTACTACAAGAGTATGATATAATTCTATTCTATTTGACATGCTGAAAGTACAACAAGTGTAGAAATATGGTTTTATTTTACGTATTGTACATTAAAATTACTACAAGGGTATGATATAATTCTATTCTATTTGACACATTGAAAGTACAACAAGTGTAGAAATATGATTTTATTTTACGTATTATAGGTATTATATTTGACATGTTGATATTGCCATAAGTGTAGAATGCATGCAGTATCGTGTATCAAATGTTGAAATTATTACATGTACTCATCATTACACGAAACGTAATCCGTGCACCTGCAGCTTAAATACTGGATAGTAAATTTACTAGTAGCTTATGGTACTATGCACATACTAAATCCATATTGCTTGTACAGTCTACGTTATGCTATATACATTATTCCAGTAGGCTGTCTATACTGTTTCAAGAACCTATAAGGATGAACATTCTTTGGAGCTATTTTGTTCTGCTATTGTACATTATTCAATGATCAGAGGGCCTATTCTCAAAACCTACTTACGAACTTCTTAACCTAAGAACAGTTCGTAGCCATACTATAAGAATCGCTAAGATTGTCTAACGATCGTAAGAACGTTTCGAGAATAGGCCCCCAGCTTCTGATGTGATCAAGCACCACATAAAAAGCCAAGAAAACCCATGCAGTTTCTGCTGTCAAAATATCATTATTTGGTTATTATTTCCTTGTTTTATTTCTAACTCGATATCTAGCCAGGATCAGACTTTAACCTACTGGTAATTCACAGGACTGTCTTGGTTAACCCTCTCCCTGCTGGATTAGGCACAGTTACAGCTCTTTAAGGCATCTCTGGTTGCCTTCAGCATGGAGAGGGTTCATGGCCACTCGCTGTATCAAACAAATTACATCTATGCGTGTAGACACCTACATTACTCCATGTATTGGCTACAGTATAGTATGAGAGGGAGGTATGTTAATATACGACAGCCTGTGCAATAACAGTGTGCATTGTTCCATCTGACCATGGGATTCCGCAATCTACATGAAGACGTATATATCATTATAAGTACGTGACTACTATTTTCTAACCATGGGATTCCGCATATAGATCATAATAAGTATGTGACTACTATTTTCTAACCATGGGATTCCGCAACCTACATGAAGACGCATAGATCATAATAAGTATGTGACTACTATTTTCTAACCATGGGATTCCGCAATCTACATGAAGACGTATATATCATAATAAGTACGTGACTACTATTTTCTAACCATGGGATTCAACAACCTACATGAAGAAATATATATCATAATAAGTATGTGACTACTATTTTCTAATTCCGCAACCTACATGAAGACGCATAGATCGTAATAAGCTTGCGACTACCATTTGACTGGTATTAGCTTGAGGTGCATCTTGATGTGCAAGTTATGGGCATTTAAGGTTGCCACTGTTTTTTATGGCTTTGTCTAGGCCTGGCATCCATGGAGGGCAGGGCATGACAGGTGAATCGCTGGCCGGGCCTCGGTTCTGCGTACTTTGCAGATCATTACTCGGAGAGTAACGGCAGGCCAGAAATAGGTGTGGACCAGAGAATAGAACAACACGTACGTCTTTGATGTGGTGACCTGCACTCCCTGCGGTTTACATTGGACAAATATGTTTAATAAAAATTGTGGTTTAATAACAGACTGGTGCTGTTAGCGTTAAATTAGTTAGTGTTATGTAATAATGGGATCTGTCCAAAGTTAGACGCCAGGCTGTTTGAGATCTGATGGATCTAATGCAGTAAGTGATGAGATTAGCGTTGACTGTAATTTGTGAATTCCGTCCTGGTAGAGTTGTTCAGTGATAAAGGTTGTATTTTTCCTGACAATTATTAACCCTTTTCCAGACAATTATCAATCCACTGCTCTTCTAAGCCATTAGTTTAATACCTGTGTAATGCTATCTCACCCACTGGGCCTTCACCCCATCCTTTACCTACTTGTCCCCACCATCACAATCTAACATCCCTACTTCCAAATGACCCACCCACTAAACCCAACACTTAGTTTGTATCCCTTACTCCATATGAGCCACCCACTAAACCTTGTATCCCTACTCCATATGACCCACCCACAACCCAACACCTACATCCCTACCTCCAAATCCCTTACACACTAAACCCAACACCCCATATCCTCACAACACCCTGTATCCCTACTTCCAAATGACACACCCAATAAACCCAACACCCCATATCCTCACAACACCCTTTATCCCTACTTCCAAATGACACACCCAATAAACCCCACACCCCACACTCTCACCTGCTCGTCCTTTCTACATTTCTCTTTTTATATTTTTGGTTGGATCTCTAGCCCCATAACATGCATCTAGTGTCTCCCCTCCACCACCCAACCAACACCCCTTCCCCTCACCCACCCCCCAACCAACCAACCCCACGCACGCACCCCCACACACACAAGATTGTTTCCATCCAGGATACTGCTTACACACAGCTCTTCCTTATCCTTGTTGTGACAAGTCTTGACACCGCTTCGGGCTATTTGCCCATGGTATTCATTTACAATGCAGGACTTACATCATACAAACACAATATTAGCTGCCATACAAATGAACTAATAGATAAGTTATGCCCCCGGGTTACCAGGATCTCATTTGGGATATGTAAAGAATGTATGGGGCCAGATTTGAAAGAGATGAGATTTAATTGAAGGCATTCGGAGGAGATTTCACTCCCGTGCAGTAAGGCAGTGTTTTTTCAAGCCGCAATAATATTATGCAGGCACATAATGCAGGATTATTCCTAAATGCTGTAATAATTTACGTAGCTTAATGATGTTTTTGTGTTCGGCGCTTTGCATAAAGTTTTTCTAATTGTGGGAGATTTAAATGTTTTGAGAAAATAATCTCAGAAAACCGTGTAAGTTTGCATTTTGGCACAAGCTTTACGACATAATGTTCACAATTCTGAAGCTTTTTTGGACGATAATCTGTGTTTTAATCCCAGATTTAAAAATCCTCCCAGTTTGCATGGAGCCGAATACATATCGTGCTTGGACCGGTTACATTACAAACGTTTGCTGACTGTAGCTCATGATTGAGATGAGATCGTAAGGCGATAACACCTGTTGTGCGCTGTCAGACTGGAGGTCTGCTAATTGTAGGAGGATAATTCTAGGATTACCGTGACTAAGTTCCTCCTGCCCTGCTGCACAGCAATAATGAGGCACAGGGGAAAGGCGACGTTCGGGACATCTTCACTGGAGTATCACGGACACCAGCCCCAGTCAAATGTAGTTCCGGATTTGTTTGTCAAGTTTCTTACAAGGGGAAGGAAACCTTGCTAGTATATCTTCTGCTTGAGTATGCGTATGATATATATATATATATGCCAGTGTATGGTAGATGGACCAGCGGTAATAAAGTTTGTCACGGGTTTGGTCAACAGACAGGTGGGGTCCGTCCTGTCACGTTAATCCGTCATGTCACGCAACTGCAGGGTTACGCAGGGTCTGACAGAAATTATTATTCCCCCTCGGTTGATATGATACAGTAGTGGTGGTGGTGGTGGTGGAGTCAATGTTTCCCCCTGTTGATTGATCCGAGGACTCTGTGGTGTTGCGGGAGGTGAGTGGTGTTGCGGGCGGTGACATTCAGTGCGAAGTGGTCAACCTCACCTGTGGCTGGCTGGCTGGACACACACACTCTCTCTCTCTCTGTCTCTCTCTCTCTCTGGACACACGTAGGAAACTACACTGACCAGGCCACAGGTAGACCAGGTAGTTATTAGCCTTTTGACCTCAGCAGTGCCATCTAGTGTTTGAGTGAAGGGGGTCGGAGCGGGTTGGATTGGACCAGTCCCCGAGCGTGCGTGCGTGCGTGTGAGAGAGCGAGATAGCCGCGAGCTCACAGAGACTGTAGTAGACCCATGTGTGTGGGTCGGCTGTTCAGACTGCAGTGGGGTGCAGATCTCGACTCCTGCTACTGCTGCTGTCAGGCTCGCAGTCTCTCACAGCCTCTACCTCTTATCAAATGACGGCAGCCATTTGCATAGCAGCTAGCCAGCTCTCCCTCTAGCTCTCCCTCTCTCTCTACTCTTACTACCTTCCAGCTACCTCTCTCTCTCCTCCTTCTCTTCCTCCCAGCAGGCGAGAGCAATGTAAATTACTCTTCTATCAGTGAGGAGGGATTGAGGCACAGAGGAGCCTGTGGATTGGGCCTGCGCACTCAACTTTTAGAAAAGTTGCACGGAAAGTTTATAAAAGTTGTGCTCGCGTCTGTATACCAATGTGGATGTGATTATTGACCACAAGTGATAACTTTGAAAGGATTTTACCCTCATGAAGAATTTTTTAAAGGAAGAAAAAAAAGGATGATTTGCTTATGAAGTTTTTTTGTTTTGTTTTTATGTCGAGGATGTATACAATGTTTTGGATGTATGACAGATAAACCAGTGAAGTGTTACCTGAAAGTTGGATGATTACTTACGTGGCGGATATGGTCGAATTTACGAAGATGTGGTCAGATCTGGATATGACCAGAGAGGAAATATGGGCTAGCTCTACATCATACGTTATCGTGTAGAACCCATCCATGCCTGAGACGGGGAATATTCTATTCTCTCATCTGTTGTTTCTCATCTCATAGTTTCTCTTATCGCCTCGGCTGCATTGTGATGGATTTCATGATTTTAAAGGTGAGAGAACACAAACCATCCAACATTTTAATTTCCTTCATGTTTTATTTCGTCTCCACACATGCATGCATTATATTTCAGTTTCTTATCGATATCTTCGCCCTTTTTTAAACTTTAGCATTCACCTACAAGGTTATCAAATCTCGCTGGATATCTTTCCCATGCAATAAAAGAAAAATGGAATCCCGCTGGATTTTGCTGTTTTTCCAAGGATATTATATAAAGAGGTTTTTTTAAGATGTTTTCTGAAATGATTTTCTTTCTGATATGTTATGGCAAACAAATGGCTTTATTAAGATAACTGTAAAGCTAAATTGGTTTTAGTTGGTTGTCATCCAGTATTTTTCTTTAATATGCCACCATAAGGTGTAGGTGCATATATCTCAATTTGTACATACATGAATGATCATTGTCATCTCTGATTTCACAATAGGATATGCAAATACTACTGCAGCGTTACACAAGAATACTACAATGCCACTAACTGATAATATGACACTCGAGACTTATCTTTATACATTTATAATCCAGTTTAGGTCAACATAGAAGGGTTATGGTTTAATGGGGGAGGTCTTAAGACGGGTGTTATTATGGTTTTATTGAGGAGCGACCCAGCCCAGACTCTTCGCTATAGGAAGTGCTGTATCGAATGCAAACAGATTTTCCCCCATGTAAAAAAGAAAATCAATACCTGTCGTGGGCTGACTCTTCTTCTCAATGAATGGAAGGGGGGCTTTAATGGTGATGTGACGAAGTACAAGAATGTTGACTTTAAAGGAGGTCGTATAGTGACCTCCACTGGACATTTTAAGTGGACACTGTATGCTAATATATGACAGATTACATAACCAGAACATTAACACTATTTATATATGTGTGGAAGGTGGCTTATCTTGAATTGTAAAATATTATTTCTATGTTGTAAATTTGGTGAATGCTCTTTAATAATATAATGAATAGTACCAGTGAATATGTTCAGATCTGGTGTTAATATTATCCCATTCAACAAGAGCATATGATGAATAGTATTCCTTTCAACAAGAGCATATGATGAATAGTATTCCTTTCAACAAGAGCATATGATGAAGAGATTTTCAGATTATGTTAGGAATAATCAGTGCTAAGAAATGTATAATTTGATTGATTATTTATTGATTGGTTGTGATATTCTTTTGATCTTTCAAGATATATACAGCTGATTCTTGCTTGGGATTAGAGATAGATTACCTGGGTTGATGGTGCAATTCAAGGCTGTTGCATGTGGTGGATATACATAGCACAGTAGGCCAGTAGAGAGGGTGGTCGCCAACCCAATCTGTGGTCCGAGTTCTATGATTACACATAGATGACTACAGTTACATATTGGTATCGATAGCACAGTAAGTCGTGCAGCAGATGGGGGTGTTTGCCCATTTTACCTATGGTCCAAGTTCTATGATTGTATAATGAATGAAATAGTGCAGTAGATAGGGTTTCGCTGTCACACCTATGGCTCGAGTTCTATGGTTGTATAATGAAGGAAATAGGACAGTAGATATAGTTATGCTGTGACACCTATGGTTCAATTTCTATGGTATAACAAATGGAATAATGTATTTGATATAGTTTCGCTGTCACACCTATGGTTCTAGGTCTATAATGATGGATTGGATAAAGTAGTAGAGTGGAGTTTTCCCCATCATTCTTATGGTCTGAGTTCTATTGTTACATGACAGATGGGAAAACACAGTAGCTAGGGTTTCACTGTCGCACCTATGGTCTGAGCTCTATGATTACACAATAGATGGTGTCGTGAAAAGGATAGTGTTGATGGTGCGAGTTCTATGATTGTACAATAGATGGGTGTTGTACAACATATAGAATGTATACGGTCTGAGTTCTACCATTACACAACATATCAACTAGCGCAACAGATAGTGTTTCCTATCACACTTAGGGTCCGAGTTCTATTATCACTGATCATACAATCATGGCCCCAGTTCTACAGAGAGAACGTAGCGCTACAAGGGTCGTAACTCCGATACATTTACACGACGTTACGACTCGCGCAGCTCTACGATTGTCCTGCGGAACAGCCCCCAGGCTCATCTCTACTCATAGGTTCCACGATCTCGCCTACACTCCGCCTATCTTACCTACAATCTCAGAATGTGTTCATTGTATTATGAGCAGCTGTTGTTCTCGACAGTTTGCCTTTATTGAATATCTGCATGGTAACAGCCGTAGGGGCTGCCACCCCGGAATTAGCTACTGCAGCAATCAGTGAATATCAATATAGCTTAATGTCTGTATAAATACTTCCCCCGCACTTCAACAGTTACTATATCTATATTAAATTTGCATTGTGATTGCGTCGAGATGGTTATCTGTCTGCGGCGTTATTTCAATGGATTGAAAGACTCCCCCGGGAGTTTTATGTTAAATGTTTGGAAGTTTCCAAGCAGGTATTATTAAAAAGATTATTTTAATGGTTTAATTAGATGGTTTATCCTGAAGGTATGGAGCTATTTGGTTGTATATGGCTTTAGCTTTGTGTGTGGATGTGTAACAATGGTGGACACAGATGCGGCCAAATGTATTGGTATGCTTTTAGTGGGAGGAAAACCTGCAAATTTATTTATGATTTTATCTTTTTAGATATTTATTAATTTATTGTTTAGTGATGCATTTTGCACTGTATTTCTCTTCTGCTGCCATGAGTATGAATGAGAAGGCATGTAACAATGCCAACAAATATATGTGATGACCTTTTAGCGGTCATATCAATTTCATAATTGACTAATTGGCGAGTATCTACAATTTTATGATCCTTATGTTGTCTTAAATACGGGAATGAAATATTTATCATTTTGATGTAGGAACACCATGATGTCAATTACAAACCTTTATCGACCATCTTCAATGGGATTCTACATTTGAAGGATTTTAATCGCCCGATGAAAGCCATAAGATAATGCATTCCATAGTTTAAAAAAAAACATAAACACATTTTAAAGCCATTTGCCATATTATTATATCTTTCCATTATCTCAATAAGATTAGGTTGCCTTGAAACCATGTATTTTGTCACTTTTATATCAGCTAAACATGCAATGTATGACATTCAAAATGTTCATCAACTTTGCTAGCTTAACCATAGGGTATGCAGCACTGCAATGTAAGCGTAACCGTTCAGTGAAATGTCAGCACCCTTGGTTCTATAATTTATCATATCCATCTTTATACACATGATCTATACACATCCATCAAGTGTAATTTATCATACACTGTATTTGATGCAATATTTATTGGACAATTATTATATTAATAGTCACACCCTATTGAATCCTGAAGAGGGGCATAACTCCTTCATCTTCTCCTGGTTTGAATCATAGATGGTATTATCGAAAATTGGGCAGAATCTTACGCAAGGAGAAGATGTATATCTGCCGAAGCAAGGTAATTTGTCGTTAACCACCGCAGACGAAGAGAAGCTGGTTTTCTGTTGCTGTGGGCGCATCGTGTTGGCAGAGTTTGAAGAAATGGCGTTAATCAGTCGCTCTTCTTTGTCATAAGTCCGGAACTGAACAATAGGAAGCTCTTGTTAGCCACAGGAAACGGATTTCATAATGATGTGCAGAAAGTCTCTCTTTTTTTTAAAACCTCTAAACATATTGTTGGAAGATAATTGGAATTTTTGTGTGTTTTTTCTTTCTTTTCTAGTCTTGTTCGATCTTAAGAATCATGTTTTTATTTGTGAAAAGAATGATTAATATCAAGGTAAATAGTATGTTTTAATGGTGTATGTAGTCTTACGGAATGATGGATTTGAATAAATTACAATTTGTACATATTTCACGTTTTATATATCTGTGTGTGACAAAGCATCACTTTTATACTGACCGTATATACCATACTCAGCCCACAAGCTTTCAACAATAATAATCGTACGTTTGAAATCCAAATTCCAATGATAAAACCATATACATGTTTGAAGCGTCAAAGCTTGCAAAAAAAAGAAGAAGTAATCATTCGTTTGAAATCCAAATTCCAATGATAAAACCGTGTAAGTATTCGAAGCGGCGAGAATTTCATCGTTTTCTATTCTTCTGAGATGAAAGGGACTTCTAGAGAGGATTGTATTAACACACCGTGGTATCATTAGCTCCCTGAGCCGCCTAGCACCACACTACCACTCTGAGCCGCCACAGTGAGCCACCTTGTACCAAAACCCCATGTTCCCTAGCCCAAGTCAAAACAAAACATAAGCTTTGAACTTGCCAAGTGCAAGGTTGTGTTTGATGTGATCTATGTGTTGTTGCTTTGGTTTTGAAGTCCGGGCGCTGATCAAACTCTGGCTGATTAAATCCCACCCTGACCCCCAAAATACACCCTTATCTCTTCAGGATGGACAGACGGGGAAGTAGTTTATTCCATTATGTATGGGTGTACGTCATGGGTTGGGGCGACTGTACTTACTGTCCAGTTTTGACTAACTGGTAAAAACTGAAATGTCCAGATAGAGTGGGTTGTATTTAGTAATGGGAATCTTGTGTGGTGTTATTTCTGCCACTGAGAAGCACATCTCTTCAAAGAGTTTATCTCATTTAAAAGCTTTTGAGCTGTGGTTACTCCAAAAATCTCCAGACCGATTCTCTCTGGGCAAATATACGTCTTTGTTTGCGTCTAAAAATACTGTCTGGAAAGGAGAAAGAAACGAGCATATGTCTCTGTTTCAACATGGAACAGCGACAATGTTATGAATCAATAACATTAGTTTACTTCACAAGTTTCTAGATGTACGCGATCAACTCGGTGGGAAGTGCATCTCTTAAAGAGACAAGGGGAAAAAACGTACTCAACGAATAAATGAGCCATGCATAACAAGGTCTGGTTCATACAATATCTTTCTATTAAATGCCGGGGAAAAAATCTCTTTCATTGCTATGTATTTTTATACATCACTGAGCTAAAATAGAAAGTAGTTTTTTGGTGTGGTTTTTACATGAAAATTTCATAATGGACAAAACAAATAGCCAGTTTTATTGTATCAAACATTTCTCAGGATATATAGATAAAACAATATA
>JAVCKZ010081103.1:0-12679 GCA_034780755.1 Lepetodrilus elevatus
CTGTTAGCTTATCACCGGAATTCCTAGTTTTAAATGATACTCTTCGACATTCGATGACCCACTTGCAGCCGCTATGGATTATGTAAGCAATTCTTTTCAGATGTTCTTTTATGACTCCCATTACAACTGCAGTCCACAACACCACAGCCAATGACACTACGACCAATAACACCATAACCCACAACAATATGAGCCACAGCCCACACCATTGCAACCCACAACATTGCAGCCTATAAAAAGATGCATGGTACCAGCCCATGTCATAGCATACACCATTCTGCAGCCCACAACACTGAGACCCACCACTGCATCCCTTAACACTGAGACCCACCACTGCATTCCTTAACACTGAGACCCACCACTGCATTCTTTAACACTGTGACCCACCACTGCATTCCTTAACACTGTGACCCACAACTGCATTCCTTAACAATGTGACCCACCACTGCATTCCTTAACAATGTGACCCACCACTGCATTCCTTAACAATGTGACCCACCACTATAGCCCACAACACCACAGCCTACAACGCTATATCCCACAACACAGGACCTGCCACCACATCCCTCAACCCCTAACAACACCATATCCGACACCACCACAACACTCCACTTTTAGCCCTCAACACCACAGCCCTCCACACGACACCACCGGCGGATCGATGAGGTTTCTGTGTCTGCCACGCACCGCCTTCAGTTCCCCAGGTGGCAGTACGACGGTGGCAACAGCAGCAGCCACAGCAGAACGTGGTAGCTGCGGTCCGGTCAATGACTTGCACAGAGAACACAGGGGAAAACACCTCGGTGTCATCACCAGTGAAAGCTTGGACCAGGCTAGAACACTTTCCCCATGCATTTCAAAACAGTTTCCAAGGCTTCTCAGCGGCCAGTTCTGAGAGCTACTGGTGTCTGGATGGTGTTTGCCTGGTAGACTATATTGATAAAAAGAAGCTGGCTTGGTCATATTGGTGGAGTAGTATTGATCTGGGATATGAAATGGGGTCAAAACATATACCATGTGGAAATGCTATATGTTATGCAGAGCTGGGGCTGGAAGCAGATTAATAAGATAGTGGGAGGGTGTAATTACATTGGAATGAGAGGATTGAAGCAGTTGGAAAATTCAGTGGAGGTAGAATGTGTGTCAATATAAATGACTGGGTTTTAAAAATAGATGTATTTTCAATGTAGGCCAATATAACGTTTTGCATTAATTTGTTTTAGTCTAGAGAGCATTACCGGTAGGCTAAAACTGGGGCAATCTTAGTAGGATTTAAGAAGAATTAACTTATTGATTATAGCGGATTCTTTACACAGGACTGCAATATAGCCTACAGGGGGAATCTGATTGTCTTCATGTTAATGGGCTTATTGAACATCTTAGATATTCAAAATGTTGAGGTATCCATGAACAGTTAAAACAGATTGCTGGTTACATTTGTCATACAAACACATGTCATACACAGTCAATAGGCATGTAATATGATAAGATAATACTTTTAGAGGAATTTCCTGTATATGAGAGAAATAAGGAAAGAAAACTGGGTGCACATGCATAACATATAAAAACACATTATATCAGTAGCCTACAAAAATAGACAGATAACTGCTGCAAATTGCAATTGCATCTTGTACCACTATAAGTTTCTATGCAACACATTATTGTCTGTACAACAATCTAAACAACACATTGTTGGTCTAAATCTTCATCTAATACCTATAGGTGCATGTTGCCTATTTTGACAAATATAATCATATGATCAAAGTTTTACTATAACCGGAAGTTACGTAATTACGCCCTGATATGTTACCGGTACGACTCAGTTCTTGAAACACAAACCAGCAGGACTAGCTGATGATACACGAGATATGACCACGTGACCTGGCGGGCATCAGGCTGTCAAGTTATGGAAGCTAACCCTGTTCATGATAGAAACCGGAAACGGCATCTGTGCACCTGTACATAACGTCAATCTCTATGGGTTAATTGTGAGGTTCTGGATAAAATTATCTGCAACATTGAAAAAACACCGGAGAACACGGAACACACAAGATGCCCATTGCTGCCTCTACGCCTCCCCCCAAATCCCGACAAAAATAAACCAAAACAAACCCAGAATTCCTGACAGACAGATCTCTGATAAAACTATTAATTTCGAGTTAGTGATATGCGTGTATGATGATATCACGTAGATTAGTTATGGTTTATGTATCCAATATCTTGGAATGTATGTTAGGCCCGCAGGGAGTTGAGAAGGAACACTGTGAATGCACACCGATCCATTACCCGGGGTGTTACTGCAGCTCTCTGAGCGTGGGGGTAGATCTGACGCATGATAAACATCCCTTATGATCATTATTAAAGATGAGTCCATAAAGCTGGTATATTTACCAGCACATACGTAGACATATATCTTCCGTAGATAGATAGAGAGAGGGAGAGGGAGAGAGGGGGAGAGAGGGAGAGACAGAGAGACAGACAGACAGAACGAAGCAGACAGACGTAAACAGAAAGAGAGGTAGAGAGAGAGAGAGAGAGAGAGAGAAGGGGAGAAACAAACGAAAGAGTGAATAGTAATTATAAGAAATTTGAAAACTAGGAGCTTTTGTACTAAGATCTACACTTAATAATCTTCATACCAATACTAGAAAGATTACTCTATATAGGGTAGAAACACCATCTCAAGCTATAAACCATTTCATTATTACATTTACCAGAACGTGCAGTAGTTACTGACTCCACGCCCCGAAGACGATAGTACAAGAGCTTTTAATTAATCCAGCAAAAACAAAACGGTCCAAAAAAAGCCCAACTCCAACATTACTAGCATCGTACTTCAATGTCATGTCTAGAACACTATACCAATGTATCATAAACTTCGTTGCACTTAATCATATACAACTGCGTTTTTTATTTCTGCCACGCATTCTTCTTTTCATGTCTATCTGGCAAACATTACCAAGTGGTATTACATGCGTATCTGTTTCTTCACCTGGAGAGCTACTCACTCTAGCAAGGCGTTTTAAGTGTGTTCCCCTGACGCCCCAATTCAAGCAGGAGCATCTTCTGAAGGTTTGATCATGATGAGGTTGTCAGTCGAGAGATCTGCCCCATAGCACCGGAAGTGAGTGCGCAAAGACATCATGGGCATATCAAAGCATCCGTAGTCCTTTAAATGTGCATCAATACTTCTATTATACATATATACCCCTGCCAACGCAACGGACGTTATCCCTTCTGCCAAGTCGGTAAAAAATATACAGTATAGTAGGTCTACCATAAGAATTATCCATGTCGTATGAAACACATTCAGATAAAACTACTGTCATTATTGGTTGAGTGCAATACATGTATAAGGTTGATCTGCATTGGTAAGACTTGCTTTCTCCGGTACGATAACAATCAACACTTAACATTAAATCATGGTTCGTTTCCTATTTATTAGAGGGTATCGGAAACGAACAAAGATTTAATTTTAATTAGATTGGTACTTTCTCAGACGGTTGTGACGTTACCAAAATCTATAACGAAAATAGCCACCGTCAGCGGTAACTTGGACTAAATCCTAACATGTTAAACCTAGGATTATCTCTATTTAATAAGGGCTGCCCATTACATGACTGTGATGACGTAAACCGTCCAATGACGTCAATACAAAGCATATTTAATGTCTCCGAAATGAAAAACGTTTAATGGAAAACCTTTTAAAAAACCGTTATAGTCGTTATATACTTTGACTTCCAAGGTTTTATAGATAAGTACAACTGTTGCATTCCACAATATGAAGCACTCTCTTGAGAAAAAACCCCAGATAAAATGTTGCCATATTGCCAAGTTTCCTCTCGTGTTATGTAAGAAATACAAGAGTGTCGACGTTCTTCGTTAAGGTAAACATAACAGTGCCACCGTGCCAAGTTCAACATGGGTTTCATTCCCGTTACAAATTTACGAATGGAACCACCGCGTATATTTTTCATACCGCCAAGGGTCACAACACCGGTAGTTTCTCAAGGAAACATATTTTGTAGAATGAGTGTAAGCGTTGTTATTTTTATATTCATTCTGAAACATAAAAAGAAACCCCTAAAAACAAAGGCAACTGAAAATAGCGAGAATTTCTGCTGTTATATATATAACAATAAAGGAATAGACGAATAATGATAATAAGTTACATGTTTTTAACTCATTCTTCATAATGTTTGTAAGCTGGATATATATCGAAATGTTCCGGTAGGATAACAAACCTAGGAAACCGCAGTCAGAACATCTGGTAGAATTTGTTGGAAGCTGAGTGAGAAGAGGTTTGACGAGCAAAGAGTTTCTCAAACATGTGTTCTGTCATTCATATGAGAATAATTATCCGGAAATCAGTAACTTTTAAGAAAGGTCAATATGACTAGAACAAGAAATAAGGCAGTTTCGTGTATTGAAAGGAGGTTTCGTGTATTGACAGGAGGTTTCGTGTATTGACACGAGGTTTCAAGTTTGACGGAAGTATATACTGGCTTCTCAATCCAATGTGACGTTCATGATTAATATTGATAAAAGTGTTTGACGTCAACGTTAATTCTGAACTGAAATGCTGTGTATAAGTACATTGTATTTGTTGAAATGCAGTTATACTTCTGTGGCTGTTATAGTAACTGACAGTTATATATTATAAGCCTACATGATGTTATCAGAACTAGTAATTAGTAAAATTGCCATTTGTTTACTAAATTATTTGTCTTCAAGTAAAGCATTTCAGCGGCTCCTTTCATGTAAATATAACACAAATCAATATAATTTATGTTTAAACTATTCACTTTTACCTTCTATGGATAACCTAACCAAAATAAAAGAGTTTGTATATATCTCCATATCTGTAGTAAAGAACTGGAAATATTACTTTAAATAAACACGTTGTGATACTTGTTAATGTAAATAAAAAATTAAAAAATCAGTTTTAGATGGGGATGCTAGCATTATTTATTTTATTAGTAAAGCCTGAATAATTTCCGAATATTAACATATCAAAATATATATATTAATAAATCATTTCTTAAATTGTACACCATCAACAGACCATAGACATGGTAGGCTATATATGCCTACAGCTGATATATAATTAATTTGAACATATAATACTACAGCCTATTATATTCCCTGGCCTGGGAACATCTGTGTTCGCTATCCTCCGGTGAAATGGTAAATGCAGATCGCTGACAACGCTGATAGCATCGTACGTTGTCTTACCCCCAACTTTAGTAACCATGGTGGCAGTAGTCATGCCAACCCCGCAAAAGTTCGTGCACTCGCTGAATGGCAATAAGAAACCTATCTTACCAATTCTTGTGGCATGAAGCATAGACATACGTTCGTCTCTGTGTGTGCGTCATTCGCTGACACCCACCCTCAGAGATAAGCCCCCCACCCTCGTAGATAACGTAAACATACCCGGCACTTTGGAAGACAATCTGTTCTGTACGAAGACGTCTATGGTTAACGTGACTATCACCATCTCAACTTTACCCTTTTACTCCAATCCACGTAGTTTATACAAGACATCCGCACTCCATATGAACAAGGATCGAACAACATATACGTCTATTTATCATGCAAACGTCTATCAGAAAACCATTCCTGTTTTTACGCAGAAAATACAGCCTACAGGTATAGGCTTATATATTAGGGTGTCGTTCACAGAAGGGGGTTATACCACTTAGCAATCCAATAAAATAAAATCTTGGTTTCTAACAATCTTTCAAGCCAAGATGTAATTTTAATTAATTAAATTGTTCCCCAATCAATGGTACACGCATCAGGTCTGATTATCTACAACATGGGGATTCGGTGTCGTGCCACCGGTCTGGTCTCGATCCTTTCAGAATTTCAGTTTTAGGTCCGATTCTATATTGTATTTCCTATCATCATGTCAACTGGCTAAGCCAACTTTCCACCCGAAACAGAAAACAATTTGCCCAATGTTCATTCATAAACCTATTCTTTTCGCAAGAAGGAAAACGACCTTCATCAAATCACCGATCCCACGTTCATCAAATTTAATGGATGAACGATTTCCACAGAAATGTTGTTTTTTTTATATTCATTTGCATTGTTCTTTGAAATCTTTTCTATTAAAACATATGAAAGCATGTCAGGATAAACAATAAACATGATAAAACTAAAATACTATATTTTCATATAGATCCAACTCAAGTCGACATAATATCCTAACCCCTAATAACCATTCTCCCAGTCTCACTACTTCCGCCGTATTCCTCCCCCACAATGCAACGTGATTCATGATGCCCGGATGTAGCTCCCAGCTGGAGAAACAGTATATCCTCAGTACCACCGATCCCACTGTGTGTTGCCATGTGCCGGTTGTCTTCAGTTCTTTCTAGTCGGATCAGCGGAATGGTGCCATCAGCCCCAACCCCCTATTCCCGAGTTCCGACCGTTCCGTAATATGGACCAAGCAGGAAATGAAGTGGGTGAGATAGTCACTTCAGAATCTGGGTATTGCCAGATTCCATATGTCATCCATATACCTGTATACTAGTACTTTGAAGGAAATACTCTGAAGGCAAGATACCGACGAGAGAGAGAGAGAAAGAGACACAGAAGAGACAGACAGACAGAGAGACAGACAGACAGAGAGACAGACAGAGAGACAGACAGTCAGACAGAGAGAGAGAAAGAGAAAGATGGAGGATATTTTGGACCTATTTCTTACTACATTAAATCATTTCACGCATACCAGCACTATATACCCAATGACGCCTTGAATCATCATTTCATTAATAACATCTAACAAAAACTACGATCAATGAAAAACATAATTAATTTTCATTGGTTTTGCCATTTAAATAAATTAACTAGTATAAAGATCCGTAACATGTCAGTTGTGACCTTGCCCGTAGTCAATTTAATTCTTTTCTATACACACTGCGCTATGAATCACTTCCGTAATTGAACCCGCCAATTGAAAATAATACCTTAGAACTCTGGTTACAGTCTGTCACGATCTGTGATGTATTTAATTGGTAAATAGATAGAATCGTGTTAAACACCGAACATCCCATTGTCCCGTGAACTGCAGAAGCACGATATCATTTAAACGCAATGAGCGAAGCTATTTATCTAGGATTATATTTGAGTGTTATATATTAATCTTAATGAAAGACAAATATTTCACGTGACATTGAATTTCAACGTGATACATTACATGATGGTGTGCGTGTTTCTCATGATAGCGTACCATCGTGTCTAACCATAGGACTTTGAATAATTACAATAACATATTATATCATCTATCTATTATATAGTAAATAGTATAGATATATTATATAATATGTTATTATAATGATTCAAAGTCCTGTGGTATAACACACGGAATACTATAGGCTACCACTCTGTTATGGTATAAGCAGATAGTCTGAGTGGTGTCCTATTATATTATGTGTCATATATACAATGGATAAACATATGCTTGAATCATAATTTCTCTTAGTCAATGAGTAGATCGGTTAACGATGAGAATAATTCTTGATTCAAATGGATTGTACAATTAATACAGCATATAGGCATGAATATTAGTCATAATAAGGCGAACAGTTCAACAACACCTCTGTAATCGTACATGAAGCATATAGATGCCCAGGGGCGGATTTAAGGGGGGGTGGGGGGCTCACCCGGCTTGCGCCCCCTAAGATTTGGACAATTTTGTTCAATAAACATGTATTTTGTATTATGGTGAAATTATGAGCCCCCTCTCAAATACACTTTGAGCCCCCCCTAACCTGAAAGTCTGGATCCGCCCCTGGTCTCTTTGTGGATATGAGAACATTTTAAAACGATAACCTTGCAAGTAAATGTTTTCATCATTTTCAGGGCATACAAAGCGCACATGTCCACATCGAGGCCCCAGCTGAGGTTCAAACAAGCCCCAAACATGGATATGCAATGTATATAGTTGTAATATTATGTACATTACCTAACATATAAACTAATATATACATATGTATAGATGAATATGTAATAAATGTGCCAATATGTCTTTGATGATGTATGTTATGCCTGATCAACTAGAATCTATGGCATTTGAACAGTTTTGGAACCAAAGTTTCTTATGGGCCGGCATGGCAATTTTCCCGTGGATCTGTGGAAATCTCCATATTCACTCACACACTCACTGTGGAAATCCAGATTTAATCGCCCAGTGGTAAATTTAGTAGCACCGAACTTGGCTTGGGGTCTGCAGTCCAGACTTGAAAGTGCATGTACTGTTGTCTGTTGCCACTATTGGGAAGGAAGTGAAAACTTACTGTAGAGTAATGCTCTCCATACTGGAGATACCCTAAAGAGCTTTGTCTGTGCCCTAAAGAGCTTTGTCTGTGCCCTAAAGAGATTTATCTGTGCCTAATCCAGCAAGGAGAGGGTTAAGGAACAATGCCTCTTTAACCTGTTTATATTGACTGGATGAAATGCAATGTTCAAGTCTGACACCTGGGGCGCGTTCAAAGAGACAAGTGCTGAGTAAGCCGCTTAGCTAAACTGGTCCCTGGTCCCATGTACGGTCCATGCGACTCGTGAGACAGTGGCTAGTTTGGTAAGCCGCTCGCACGCCGCTCGCGTGTTTGAATGACTCCCTGTCAATCATATGCTGTCATAGATCTATTCTGTGCCATATTAAAATGACATTTCTTACCGACAGACTTGTGGCGCTATGAAGCATCAAAATATTAATCGGGCACAAAAATCAATCTAGGAAATCACAGCTAGTCAATCATACTACTAGTATATTCAACATGGGTAGGACCAAATCCTTGTAGAAATCTACATGGGCCCCTATTCTCGAAACTTCTTAGGATCTTCTCAGCTTAAGAACGTGACTAGCTCATGCTATAGGTATCCTTAAGATAAAGTTAAGAACGTTCTTAGGCTACGAATATCATAAGAACGTTTCGAGAATAGGCTCCCAGGGAGATACCAATGTAAAAACACAAATACAAACTATGTTTACATGATTTATTCCAAAGACATTTTCAAATATATACAAACGTAATAAGTAGACAGACAATTTGATATTTACATGATGCAATGTATAGTTTTATATACACATGATGTAATTGTACATATGATCGAACAGTTTACGTACACAATAACGTTTACATTAAATGTAGTATTAATGTATTTTTATTCTTCAACAAACATGGCCAGCACTAACGGGATGTGTCCTAGAATCTCGGGGGTGATTATTCACTGTGAACACTGTTAAGGGTGTGGGTATCCTGGGTACATACTGGAAGGGTGCATCGATATCGCCGAGGATACTGGGTACTGGTACATCAATGGGTGCATCATGGGTGACTGGTGCATCATGGGTGACTGGTGCATCATGGGAGACTGGTGGTGCATCATGGGAGACTGGTGCATCATGGGAGACTGATGTATCATGGGAGACTGATGCATTGTGGGATGAGATAGCAAGTAACTATAAGCAGATGGTGTCATGTATGGCATCGGCATCATTTTTGTAGTGGATCTTTGTCTCTTACTCCGAGCTCGCCTGTTTTGGAACCAGACCTGAAACAATTACGGATATGTCATACATCGTTATATAGTTGAATTTGGAACTTTTACATTTATAATAATGTCTATGTTTATTATGCACCAATTATCAGACCTGAAACAAGTACGGATATGTCATACATTGTTATATAGTTAAATTTGGATTTTTTTTACGTTTATAAATCATGTCTATATGTTTATTATTCACCAATTATCCATATTAAAAATCCAACTCGAAGCATTACATGTTACTGTAATTCTCCTAATAATTTGAACCCTCTAATATTCGACCACCTAGATTAATAATCAAATTTAAGAATGAAACAAATTTTATTTTTAGAAAAATGATTCGAGTAATTAGAAAAATTGTTCATATTCATATTTTTAAAGTCGTGGTAAATTATTATTATTATTTTTTTTGCGATTAATTTAGATGTTCGAACTTTAAATCGTTGAATTATTAGTGTAATTACGGTATCCCCCCAATCAAATTTATGGGTATTCACTCGCTTTTCATCTTAACTCACGGGGTCGGTTGTTCAAAGCTCAGTTATCCACACTGTGGATGCAGTTTAAAACCGGGCTTCGAACAACTGGCCCCAAGGATTATAGGCCTACATACCCTGAGTTTCTGTATGGGAACGTCAAAATCACTAGACAGCTGATCGTATGTCTCGACATCCGGGTACTGGTTGCTCTCGAAGACGACCCTCAGACGCTCCGTCTGCTTGTCAGTGTAGCACGTGCGGGGAGTCATGGCAGGGTAGCCGTCCTTGGGTGACGTCGTGTCTGACAGGGGTGAGTCGACGGAGCTCTGGGTGGGGCTGACTGTCTGTGGGGAGACGGATCTGGACGGCTGCTGGGTGGGGCTGGAGTTGCTGTAGAAACCACTGGACGCGGTGCTTCCGGTTGGACTACTTCGGTTGTTCTCTGCAGCAATGAAGTTGCCTAGTAATAGAAACACTATCTATTGGAACACATTTAAGTACTGGTATTTTGGGGATGTTGTAATATAAATCTTAGTGGATCAAAACTGGGAGCAAAATAAAGAAATTATAATTATTATTTTTAAATGGAAGCATTATAAGACATTCTAGCTCGAGAATCCTCTGCTCTAGCATATAAAAATAGCTTAATGGTCAGTAGCGGAAGCGGGATGAATCTCCAGCTAAAAACAATCATTCATTCATTAAGTAAGTTATTCAAAGTTAAAGTTGTTGAAAATTAGGTCTTGACTTCATTAAGACGGTGAACAAAAATCTAAGTTAATAAAACGTTTCTGGTTTTGAAAAAAATGGACACTACCAGACTTTAATGAACTCTTTGTTGAGAATATTATGCCTACTATTCTGAAGACAAATGTTTAGTTCTTGGGAGATAGAGATCAAGACTTCCTAACCATTAGACGAGGATGTTAATTCTTACCATGTGTGTCGCCTGATGGAGATATCCCTGTCGAGTACGGAAACATTCCAGAGACTGTATCTGCGAAGCTAAGGTCCTGAGTTACAGTACTTGACTCCTGTTGACAACTGGAACGAAACGGTTCCTTTTCACTGATGGCGTCCATAGAATACTGCCCAGTTGCAACACATGGATGTACCTGACTTTGTGAGTTGAATGCTGGTGACGAACACGATGAGGCGAGGTAACTATCTCTTGATCCCTGTGGCGGAGTTTCCAGACGACCTGTGAAGTAGTCTGGCATTGACATTGAGGCCATCCTCAGGAAGTCCTCTCCTAACGCAGCAGGTGGCGGAGGAGGTATGTAGGACAGATGACTACTGCAAGCAATGTCTGTAGCTACATCTGTCTCAAAGAAACCTGTCCTTCTAGAATCAGGTTTGAGGAGTGGACACCCGCGACCTTGGGCGTCTGTGGAAGACGTGGTCACTGACACTGGACCATTTTGAGCATCAGCTCCCCCGTGAAGAGTATCTTGAGCCGGTGATGACTCTACCCCGTGAAAGGTCACTTCCGGTTCTGTGGAGGCAGACGTATCTTGAGATTCAAGGTCCTCCTGGGTGGGGATGCCCGCAGACTTCATGATGTCGCCGATAGTGAAAGACGTGTTGGTTCTAGTCGGGGATGACGAAAGGTCATCAGCAAATCTTCCGCCTGGGCAATTCATCATCATCGATGACATGATCTGAAAAAAGTGACACGAAAGGAATGTATTGTCTATGTTCATTAGCTCTAATAGCACAGGGTGAATGGTGACGTGCATTTATCAAATCCAGTAGATTTATGGTATGATATATAAATATTTGTAATGTGCAAAGATTTAAGCTCTGAACATGTATAGCGCTTTGTAATTCAATGTGTTACATTAAAATGTGTTACTGAAAGTATCTGTAAGATTGTCTCTAAACGTAATGGAAATATATGTATCTATGCATCAACATAATACTTTAGTTTGATTTCAATGGTATTTTGCTTAATCAAATATATACATGTAATGTATTGTATGTATTATTTGTCGAGGAGCGGTGTAAAAAATAAGCTTTACAGAGTAGGCTATAGCTTGGTTACCAATCCTCATTCATTTCTTTTGAATAAACCTAGTTAAACCATTTCATGATGTCCCTTTTACATTCCCTAGAATACGCTCGCCGCTTGCACGTACCATACCATTCTTTAAGATACGTTTTGATATTACTATAGAAAGTAAAGTGAATACTGAAGTGTGAATGCTACCTTTCTAGCATCTAAAATGACAGCTTGGATTTATGTATACATAGTCATGTATTTATACTCATTAAGTTGTATATTCTCTATATCACTATGTGTGATACTTCTGTTCTGATTATATTTTGTTTAAACATATTTATTTTCAAAAATAACTGAAAGTGGATTGGCAAACAAGCAAACTGCTTATTTTAATGCCGCCCCGTACATTACAAATCATACAAATACATAACTACATAAATGCAATATTGGTGCCGAGGTGATGGGTGAGACATCCTGAGTACTAATTTGCAATTAATAAGAAACTTCATTTTAAATAAATCTTCAAAAGTCCAAGAATGGGAAGCAAAATAATTTGGATAATTAAATTAGTTCAGATACGTGATCTGCTAATGAAGGAGTGACCAGACTGGAGTATTTCTCTGTTGACTAATGC
>JAVCKZ010081114.1:0-12679 GCA_034780755.1 Lepetodrilus elevatus
CGGCAGCCGTAGAATTGCTATTGGCCGTAGAAATTAACAAATCTACGGCCGCCGTGGCAAATGTGACTTAGGCATTAGGACTTGAAGGGTACTAAGAGTGTCTAGAAGAACTTGAAATGAACTCTTTCAAGGAACGCATAGCTTACCGGTTATGTCCCTGAACAAATTGGCGGTTTATTTGGATGTCATTTTCCGGCTCCATGAACTCTATAAGTTCTGGCTGGGGCCGCTTAGGTCTGAAACATAGAAAGATAGTCTTGTTTTGAAGAGCCAAGACAAGTAATTATCGACATCACCCTAGCCTAGACTTCTGTATGTAGTCCCCTCTACCAGGGTTAGAAGTTCCTACTCATCCGACGGCCCATGGCCACCGTCTTTTTAGGGAAATTGCTCTTCTTATTTTACTTCCTATCCCATTGGGTGGTTAAAAGTTGTACATTTTTGCGCTAACTTAACCCTGCTCTACTCACCTGTACACTATGACATGTGTGACGGGTGTTCTCCTAACTGGTCCATTGCGGCTGAATGCATATCCTATATGGGAGTGGAGATCCTGGGGGTTTCCTACGTACGACCCGTCATAACGTTCGTTTATTGAGACGTCGATTCTCGTATCTTTGGAATGAGGCTGAAACAGAACCAGAAAAGTGGCTAATGGAGATTTTTTTCTTTGTTTCTTCAAAAAATTACATTCAGCGATACAGGAATGAAGAAGTTACCTTTAAAATCTACCAAACCTATACATGTCCACTTAGTACAAATAATATCTATAACATTGGGAATGAATTAATTAAATATTTTATGTCGCAGCGGGAATATTTCACCCAATATGTGACAATTTAACATTGGAAGAAATGGCTAGTGCTAGTGTTAATTTCCATCCGTGGTGTCGTGTATAGTACAGGTGCAGTCACACTGCTGTGCGTACTACCCACATCTAGATTGCGTGACCAAGATTGCGTGACCAAGGCTACTAACCACATAGAGGAAATCGAAGCGGGCGTGACAAAGGCGCAGGTGTTTGAGAAGACTGTAGAGTTGCATGCAGTTGATGGAGCACCATGGACAGCGCAGGTCCTCCCGCGCCTCGGTCTGCTGCCTGGTGTTGTTGTTGTACAGGAACTGGTAAAACACGCGACTCCGCTTCCGCGGCGTGGTCTGGTTGGAATCCTTCATGCGGTGCTGGACTGGTGAGTCCTTGTGTCTCCCTGCAATATTCCACTCATTTATTGTCCAGCAATAGAAACTTAACTTTAAAAGTTGATAGCCCGAATAATGATAACTTTAGCATTGGGAGAAATGGTCCTGGCTAGCAGGCTAGTGTAATTTTGATCCCTGCTTGTCCCTTATCACAGACGTCCAAGGTAATTCATTTTTAATAAATATTAATTAAATGACTACATTTAAGATTGATTAATTGATTAACAGCAGGAATATTTTAACCATGTGTCTGTATGAAGAGAGTTTAAATGTCTGAATTACTGTAGACATGAACACATTTATTAATGAGTACCTACAACTACAAGAATCTTGAAAGCGGGACTAAACCCCCAATTAAAAACAAAAATAATGAGTACCTGAGTTGTTGTGATCGATGACATGATTAACAAGCTGGTTGTTGTTGAGGAATTCTTCCTGAGTTGCCATGACACCATTGTGGTTCTCAGAATCTTGAACATTTTCTGTCCAACTGAGATTGAACTTGAGCGTCGGACATTTGTTGAACACCTCAAATGGTCCCACTGCCTGTGAAACAAAATCTTCATATTTATTCCGAGATCACAACTTCAGCAAGTAACATAGCACACTGCACTAAAAGTATCGTTCACAGTCCTATCAATTATCAGATTGGATAATATTGTTTGTTTGCTTAGGTTGATTCAAGTTTCAAGGTAAACAGCTCAGTATTAGTTTCCTCAAAATTGCTCAGGATAATAAAAAATTAAAACATATGGATTTTTTTTCTAAATGTGACTTGTGACAATATATGCATCCCTCATGAATTGTCTGGGTGTATTCCATTTCTGACAGCGTGACCAGAGGCGGTGAAAATACCTTCCCGTCCATGACTGTTTCCCATGCTGCCTGTCTCTTGGGGAGGGATTGTGAGCCGAGGTCTTGTAGCGCCAGTTCGTAGTCGCCATCGGTCAGCAGACATCGCCGGTGTTTATCGTATATGACTAGTTCAGCTCCGTAGTGGAGATACTCATCTTCATGCAGGTATGCCTTGCCATTCTTCCTTCGTTTATGTGGCGGTTCATCTGCAACCATATTGGCACACTTGCTAGATCTAGTTTTGCTACTGTGTAATCTTAACATGACAGGTACAAGTGTAAATAGTTTTCACAAATTAATGCTGTAAAACAAGAATGAATGACATTTGTACCATATTTAAATTTCCTTGAATTGTATCGGTTCAAAATGGTTGGAATAGTGTGGTCTAATTGCGATAGCCCTAATGGAATTTCCATTAGACCATAGAAGAACAATTGGAATAACCACAGCGTATAATGAGAGTTGGTAAAATAAAATAAATAATAGAAATATATACATTCAGAATTTTACTGCTTCCTATGGTGAACAATAAATTCAAGCTGTTAGGACAAGGACGTACCACAGTCAAAAACATCTCCATTGCAGACACCGTTGGGTATATGTCGTTTGACAGGACACGTAACTTTGATGACAAGGACGTATGAGCGGACGGCATGACCGTTGTTGTGAATGAAGTTATCATGATCTATTGTAAGTGTGTCTGCGGGGGAGGTGTCGTCATCGGGACTAAGCGTGACCTTCACCTTGCCCAGGACATTTTGTACGATGGGAGAGGAAACATCCTGCAACAGATACACAACTTGCTTTTTAAAAGTCAACTTACTAACGTCGCTGTGGTAATCTTTCATCCACATGCAACAGCTTACCAGTAACTAAATGTAATTGATTTTTTTCATGACTAATATAAGCAAAATAAGCTTGAAAGAAGCTCTAAATAACAATTAAAATACATAAATAAAAACAAAACAATTAAAACACAACTTTTCTACAAATGGCAAGACATATTAAACAGGAATATAATAATTACACAAAGACAAATTTCTAGGTTTTTTTGGTCATGAAAACTCACCTTCCTCTTCTTGTGACATATTTTCAACAGCAACAGTTCCACATCAGCAGTGTCGCTATCACTCGGAACTGCAAAATGTTGGTTATATAGCAATGAAAAGAGTAGTCAATTCAAATTTTCAGACACAAGGCCAAAATTGTAACAATGCTAAGAAAATTTCACAAACAAATCCAGACTAAAATATTCATACCATCAAAATAATTATGTTTGCACTGAAGATGTGTGTCATGTCATTATGCTTATTTCATACCAATGTTCTTATACAAAAAAAACCACAACAACATATTTTTAAAGGAGGAAAAATAATGAAAAAGAACTCACTGCCAGGATCTGCAAAGCCCTTGAATGTCAAGTTCATAAACTCAGACTTGTAACTGGAAATAATTAGGAAAACAATTATAGATACATAATAACCATCAGTTTGTGAACATGAAACATAATGGTAAGAAGAAAGTGTAAACATTATCTTACTTGGTGGTTTGTGTTTCACGTCTGTGCTTTGCTTCCACTTTTGACAAAATAGAATCGATTTTGAAAGATTTTCTGAAAAGAAAAAGAAATAAATAAATATAAACACTATTTCTTACAGAGAAATATTGTGAAACATAATGTTTCAACACGATTAATTAAATCAATTGCACTAACACGAAATATCAAAGCGCAGAAAGATGTGTGCTGAAAACGATATCATACCCGGAAGTAAACACGAGACCACGCGGTAAGCTATTTTTAGCCCCACGTACGCGGGACCAGTCGTTCTTGTGAATTATCACTTAGCATACGGCATCTTCCATTAGCGTTAGACTGCATACAAACGAAACACGTATTTATATTGTTGTATATGCAAAGTATTTGCTACGTTTTATTCGAAACAGGTAAACTTTTCATAACTACCCGGTAGTTCTGTTGATGCTACCTAAACAAACCATCCCAAAACATGGCGTTCGGAATCATACCAAGCGATAAACTAGCGCGGTCACTTGTTGGTAGATGCACACGTAAATTTAATCACGTCGGAAGCTCTGCCGAAATTACCGTAATCCATAGTTGTTTAAATAATAGCGCGAATGAGGTATACATGTAGTACTCACGATAGAACATTCACAGAGGTATACAAATAGATTTTACTTAGACGCGTCAATATTCCACAATTTCATTTTCCGAGTGTTTAGCTTACCATATAGCCTACATGTAGACTAATTCGTACATTCGATCTTATGTGTCCACTGCATTCCTTTCAATAACTATTCGTATTAAATATTGAAAAGACCCAATGGCATATATGCACATAAATCAAAAATTGAAAAGACGCTAAAAGAATACGGGTTCACGAATGATGAAGTATAAAGCACGTGCCAAGTCTTTTTAGCTTTTCAACTAACTAGATATATATTCATACTTCTTTAAGTCATCAACAACAATTATATTTAACCAGCTGTTAACAGTGCTGAGTGTAGAAGTAAACCCCAACCTCCAACCAGACGATGTAGGAATACAGATTTAGGCCTAAAGAAAATGTGATGCACCGAATGTGCAATAGAAGTATGAACTCGTTTACCGACAATGATTGTACTCGGAAGTGTGCCGATCTTCCTCGGAATACAACTTGTATATGAATGTCATAAAGGAGACGCACGTGTTCAGTTGTTCAGAGATTTCTATAAGCTTCAAATCTTATTTTGAGTCTCGCATGACCTGCGACCCCTAGTATCACACCGTGTGCTCCTCCAGGGATGGCCGTTTTCACCTGATAACAATATTGCACGGAATGTAGCCTACACTAGTTTATTAATTAACCCGTCTCGTTGCATATTCGTGAGCTAGATTGCACCTAGTAATGTACATATAATAGTGGAATTCACTATATGGGGCAGAGGATATATAGCGTGGGTTATTACATTATGTCATGTCTTATTTGCAGTGATGTCAAAGTGTGTCCTACTATGATTGATTAGTCAGTAGTTCGGGTTATGGCGGTCCCCTGCTATAACTCAGTCATATATTTGCAATGCCATGTCACAGCCAACATGGACCGATAGACTATACCTTTTAAGTTTTTAGTATAGCGACATGTCTTAACTAACGGACTAGTTTTGAAATAAAGAAAAGAGTGAGTGAGTGAATATGGAGTTTAACGTCGCTGAGGGAATCTTTCACCCATTTGCGACGAATAAAGAAAAGAAGAGATATCAACACGAGCACGTTTTTTTCCCCCTGCAATATTAATTTATTATTAATTTATTATCGACCAGCTTGATTCAGCTGTCCATCTAATTTAGTTAACATTAATATCACTTGATCACACCAGACACACACTCCAGTAGCCAGGTAACCGGATTCACAACTTTATTCTGTGATACATGTAAATGTAACGGACCTCTAGGATAGAGGTAACTAACCTGTAACAATAGCAGCACAACCTCCGCATGTGGAGTGTACAATATGAGAAAATAAAATCGTTATAAAGAGTTCAAACGTCATGTTTCTTCTCAACTTAAATGTATATTGATTTAACACATCAACCAACACGATCTACTGGAAAGGTTACAGTTCAATATTACTTCCGGCATACAGCTGCTTCCATATTACTGAACATATATTACTATTATACATGTATTATTATATGTAGTATAGAACATAGATACATGTTTGCAACACTGCCTTCGTTAGATATGATAGATAATAGTATATCACCCTACTAATAAACATAAATGACTTTGATATAAAATTATGTTACCATGGCGACTGATACATGCCGCATACACGTGTATTTTATAAGATGGAAAGTTACTATGATCGCTAGGTATACGCTTCACTAAATGTTTTAAAGCTGCATGGCCGCCATATACTCTGAATCCAGTGAATAATCATGTAGCATAAATACAACTGTTGTATCCCCCATTAAACAATTCTGAACATAATGTACTGATGAACGAGCGTCAGTAGATCTAGTATCGCCCGAAATGTACAAAGCTGTTTCTCTTCCGCTGCATGGTGTTGAAGCGAAAACCGTTGTATTAATTCTGCCAGATAAAACCAATATAGCAAATAGCGATAGATAATAAGCAACAATATGTACAACTCTATTATTTATGAATATATCTAGACAAATAGCAATATATATATATATACATGTATGCTACACCTGCGAATCGGCTATTTATGTTACGGTTCGTCGATATTTGTGTTAATAACGTTCGCCACGATACATTTCTTAAATCTTTTAACCCAGTCGAAACAAGAGTGCAAATCGTTGCCACTTTCCAATAACATACCGGTATATATAGTCTGCCTCAGTATTCAGTAATGACAACATGTGCATGATATTTATATAAAGTCCTTCTTATAGAACCATATTGGTAAGTCAATGTACAAGACTAGTTTTCCAATCAGCAGGCAATGTGTGATACAGGTTCTAAATGTAGTGTTCCCACACAGATATACCAGATCTAGTGATTAACTATGCGAGTGAATATGGAGTTTAAGAAAATAACGTCGCTGCGGGAATCTTTCACTCATTTGCTACGAGATTAACTATGTGATCCTCGTGTGCTTTGGAATCATGTTGGCTGGCGAGCAGTTCAAGGTAAAATGTAATTACTTCTGTCTTCATCTACATTTGCAATACCACATACGAACCATGGCACGCACAACGCCAGGTATATGCATGGCATTTAATATATACTAGTATACCTCAAATGCATGATTCTATGGGATTTTCAGATATTATACTTAATAAAGACCGTTGACACGAATATGTCAATTAAAAAAGCCTTCCCATTATGATACCAATCTAATTAAAACTCTAACTGATATATACATTGTAATAACTGGTTGCATACTATTACTTATAAGCTACAGGTAATAAACCAACGTACTTTTATACAGGACGATGACCCAATCAATACCCAGCCTAAATTAGTCTGTCATCACGTCGCACTGAATCTGACAACATGCAGCAATGTGCTCTTATATTAGCATGCCCTATGTATATAACTAGTCCACAGCTTGAGGTAAATTAGTTGGAAGCCTTATCACTTATCCAAACCTCAGCCTAACCATTACCCCACTCACTTGTAGCATGTCTGTCACAGTCAAGTACTGATGTCTTCAGCACCAATGGGTGCATTGAACTGACTGTGGCACAAGGTGAAGAAGGAATTCATTATTGATCAGTGCTGAATCTGTATGTAGCTTACCTCGCTTGTGATCATTATGACATAATAAAGGAAATACTGCTTGCAATCCAGAACTGACAGATGAGGGATGTAATGCAGGTACATGTACATTAAAAGAGATGTATAGTAAAATATAGATTCAGCACTGACAAAAGAGAGCACATGGTTCTGTATATAGCCTGACGCTGGTTGTTTATTTGGTAGATTTAAGATGTCATAGTGATACTATCATAGCAAATATTGGTAAATGTGCATGCTGATGTGGGGCAAATTATTGATCAACTCAGAAACTAGTAAAGTGATTTTCATTATTAAAGCAATCTGCGATGATTTGGGCATCCTCTACTATATTAGTTTAAGGAGTGTAATTTAACCCTCTCACCTCTGAAGTTGACAGTTACTGCTCTTTATGGCATCTCTGGTTGCCTTCAGCATGGGGATACTTAATCATGTTAATTAATAAAGTGCGAGTGAGTGAATATGGAGTTTTGATTTGAATATGAATTAATACAGTTCACTTGTGTTTTAAATTATAATCGACAGTATCATCAATATAGTAGACGATTACCTTTACAAAGTGACAATACTGTGTGCATTCCTACTGATCTTGGCAGGCCTGGCCTAGTAAAAGATGACTTGTTAATGAACTCGGGCAACTGTTGACCAAGTGTTGTGTGCACTCTGCAGCCCACCAGAGCTGATCATGACAGCACGGCAGTCTTGCCACACATTGGCACAAACAAACTTATTTTGGTCGTTGCTGTTGCTTTCCAACAAGGCTTATGAGTTAATTGGACAGTTGGTATCTCAGAAGCACTGTACGTATTATCTGTGTCAATTTTGTCTTCAGACTTGACATCCAGGAAGCTGTCAACTTGATCAACAGCCATAAAAATGTATATGACAGGTAAACTGCAGCTAAAGTTTGTGGATATAGAATATAAAGAAAGTGTTATTTTATTCTTTCATTATTTTATTTGTTTTTAAACAAAGCAGATAGGGTCACTTTTCCAGCTTTAGGGTCAACCGTGTACAGATTTGACATTTAAGATTCAAAATTAGAGATATTATATTTGTAGGGGTTTATATCATTTGGCCATGCATCTCTTTAGACTTAAGCATAGTGGTAAAATATACTTATAAAATATGTCATTGTTTTTCAACGTTTTGAATCCGAAATCTGCCCAGTACACCTGTTATCTTAGGGCTCACACAAAAGTATCCTATATAGCGATGAAGCCAATTCAATTACCTACATTTTAAATTATATACTAGTAACTCAAAATTATAACAAATACCAAATTAGTGTGATTTTCTATTGAATGTGCTTTTTTTAACCAGTTTAATTATCTCCATGCTGAAGGTACCCAGAGATGTCCCAAAGCGCAAATAATGTGTCTATTCCAGCAGGGAGAGGGTTAATATAATGTGCATGTTACTGGTTACCTCATCTGTTTGTAATGTTTTTTAATAACTGAAACATGTGAAAAGGATGTGCCAATTATATTTGTTTTATTGCAGTGTTTTTACTAGAAATTTAGCCTAGTCATAGACTATGGATATGCATTCATTGTACTGGCCCATTTCTCCTAATGTAGCAGACATTTTACATTTTGTTATAATTTTATATCATTATTCAGGGAGTATGTTTTAAAGTTAAGTTTCATCACTGGTAACTGTTGTGTTACCACTGGTTACTAGTGTTAGTAACACTGGACAAGTGCACATCCTTCAAAACATGAACTTGTATAGTGTTACAAGTCTGGAGGTATACTATAGTATTATGATCATGGTATTGGTATACATGTATGTATACACTGCTAGTACTAGCATTAACAGTTGTTCACTAGTGAATTGTAGTTTCAAATTGTGTAGAAATCAATACCACAGTTTCTCAGTGTTACTATTAAACACTGGGATATGAACATAAAATAACAACCAGTAATTTGTCCTCATGCAAAATGGTAGATTTATTGATCATAGATTATGCAACAGCAGTGGTTTATAAAAACAAACAACTATGACATGGCAGCATCCATACACACTTTCATAAAAGCTATGATCAGCACTCGGCAGTAGGTCTTTAATGAATCTTTAATGAATGTTTTCAATATTGCCAGCACAACTTGGAACAAGCTTCAGCCTTCAGCATGTTCATGTTAGAGCACATGTGACATTATATTTGACAAAATTAATGTGAACCTCAGTCAAGCATCAAGATCATACTGATCTACTGTAAATCATGAAATTAATGCTACCTCTAAATGTGACACCAAAAAAATTGCGAACGGCCATGTCTCCATACATGTTTTCCTCCAGGTCTTAACTTTAACGCACAGCAATTAAATGCGACAAGACAGCGGTCGCATTTTTCGCATTAATATTCTGCTCGCATTAATTTCATGATTTACAGTAGATATTGAATTATAATAAATGAACAGTGCAACATTAGCAGTGGCCCGATGGCCAATGTCTTAGCTAAATTCACTAGGTCTAAGCTAATGCACTTTGGCAAAGATTGATTGTCCAGGCCTCAAAGTTACAATTTTTTCAAAGGCGCCATTTGGCTCCTGAACAGCCAGAAACACTTAAAATAAGTGAAATATTGGTAGCCAAATGCAAAATTAGGTCGCCATGGCTACCAAATTAGTCGCTAAATTGAGCCCTGTTGTCTAAGTAAAAATAATAATTCTATATCTAAATTTGCACCTACTTTCTGCGATTACATGGTCCGGGCTTTGCTTAGTCATTTTTAATTGGCCATGATGTCTTTGATACCTCTCTTGTTAATGTCTCACACTGAATGAATGTCAGTGAATGTTCCATAATATTACCATGATGTAAAATAATCCTACCTATTTGAATTGTCCACAGATCTGCGTTGTTTCATGTACCACAGACTCCTGTGCAAGAATATTGGCTGAAAGGCAATGTTCAAATCAATTAGAAGTCTAACAAGGACAAAATAAAATTTCTAATAGTAAATGATATACCATAGTTAAATTATTATCTTAATCTTCTCCGTAAGAGCAATATTGAGTAATCTGGCGATGCACTACAGTTACAGACTGAGACAGGTTTAGCACAGAGAAAGGAGTTCAATGTTGTTTGTTTCTATTTTAATTCATATATTAATAAATCAAGTAAAGTACACTACATTTCTTGACATATGCATCAACTGTTGGAAAGGGCGGAAGATGTTTCACCTCTATTTGTTGCACCCAGAGTCATTTCACCCCCACATGTCATTTCACCCCCACATGTCATGTACCTTTTCAGATGTATGTTTTCCAGCTTAACAATTTTGTACATACAGTAGACAGATATATTTGGCCACAACTATTTTGGACTGAAATTCTTGACTGTCATTGGGAATACTGTTATTGGGAGAAAAATATGATGTGAACCATAGGTGACATTTGGAAAAGTATGACACAAATAACATCATACATTTTGTAATATTATTTAGTGTTACTAGAGTGAGTCACCAAGTGATTTATATATGGAATGAATATGGAGTTTAACATCGCTGCAGGAATCTTTCACCCACTTGCAACAGGTTTTACTAGAAATACTAACTCTAAAATCAGTAATTATTAGACTATAATATACCATAATTAATAGGCACAGTACACATGGTACATGATATTTAACTTGGCATAAAAAATGTGTAGATTATTTCAATGGCAAACTTTTGTATATAGATAGTTGTGATATTCTGATAATAGCTAATGTAGTGATCTAGACAGGTTACAATGATCATGTTGATTATTTAATAGGAATATTATGTAGGAATGTTTTATAATATTTAGTTAAATTCTCTAATACTATCTGACACAGGGTTAGAAGTTCCCATTTGCCCGGCAGCGTGAGTAGAAATTTCATGTTTTGTTATTTATATAATTATTCGGGCGAGTACGTTTTAAAGTTAAGTTCCAACCTTGCGGACATATTCAAATATATTATACAAAATATTGTCTATAATTAGTTTACATCGGATTTAGTTCGCCTACAGGGGCATATCCAGACTTTCAGTTATTTCGTTGTATGATATAGAACTGTAGTTAACATCCTTCTAGGATGCCTTTCAGCATACATGTCTAAGGTTTTGTCAATATCAAGTGTTTTAACCAAACCATAATACAGCGGTTAATATTAACTGAAATGAGCACTAGCCCTTGGATCTGCCCCTGACTTACTAGTACAATTTCAAGACACTATTAGTATAATAATAATGATGATAATAATGTACTTCTAGATAGATATCCTCAAATAAGGACTCAACTGGTGTCTTACTGCGGGTGTCAGTGGGGCGTTTCCCTCGTGTCTATCACTGATCAATATCGACGTGAAGCACCTTCTAACTGTTCATTCTAACAATGTTCGTGTAGTAATCATTTTAAAATGTAATGTGTACCTGTCTCACCCAAACAGAAACTGAGAGGGAACAAAATATGCTGACTAGTGTTTACTTACCAAGACGACGTTGCGAGTTCGAAGGAAGCGATAGATCTGTGTCGGCTCTGTAAAAACAAATATACTCAGTTGGTTTTATGAGTGACATTGGTGTACTGTGACAGTATAGGGAAATACATGTGTCCTGTTTTCGATCAATAAATTATCTGTAGGTAGTGTAGCAAGTTCAACGCCCGTACGGCACAAGAGCTGTACTTTTGAAATCGACCGACTTTCTTGACGTCCGGATAGGTGTTCGTAGCACGACTTACTTTCGAACGCTTGGAGAAATAACTCATGGTCCGCTTGGGGGGTTTCGTATTGGGATTCGTGCGGTGCTTTCTTGTCCTTATCTCGCTTCTTAGACCGCATCTCTCCCCAAAATGCCGACCTTCCTGCCGACTCCAATTCCGCGGGAACCAGCGTACACAAAGCACATTGGAGCGAGGCAGGCTGGGTAACTCTTTAAAACCGAGGTAAGAAAGGCGCTACTAGTCCATAAATGTTTCCGCTGATTCACGCACACCTGCCGTCGACTATGCGTTGGTCGCGATTTGAAGTAAAATCGTTGTGGGAGGGAAATAAAAGAAATGAGTCGACATGTGTGTAATGTTGGCCGGGACAACTATTGAAAAGTGCTAGTCGACTAGTTGGTGTCGGCAGTCAACTATTAATCAATTAATCGGTGACATGCTAAATTGCAGTCCACGAGTAGGCCTAAACATAGATCACAGTTGATAGACATGTAGGCTATAATCGGACATAGGGCTTACGATTTTCGATCTGAGTTATTTATCCACCTAAAAGTTGTTATTTAGTGATGTACTTATCCCCCAGCACTCGATAGTTATAAAACAAATACAAAAAAATATAGTATATAGGGGAACGTTCCGCTATTTATCTTGTCTTTGACGCATGACTG
>JAVCKZ010081125.1:0-12677 GCA_034780755.1 Lepetodrilus elevatus
TTAAACGCCCGTGACTGTTAGCATATATGCAAAGTCCAAAATAGGTAAACATATCGTACATGTTTAGAATGGTACACGTACTCATATGACACTTAGCACATTTTAATTACACTGTATCAGAATAGGGAGACATAAAGTACATGCATTTATCGTATAGCTTAATGTATTATCGTTCTGTGATAGATGATGTTGGCAAGTCATTGCATTTATGTTCACCTATTTGCAATATCATTTCCTTCTTCATACAATGTTATGTTTTGTATATGCGACAGCATATTGTAAAAGCTACAGAATAAAATGCATATGAACTATCCTCTATTTTTTTTGTGTTGCTTTCCGATTCTAAGGCTTATATGCTGCATAGCTAAGCAACTCATTTGACTACACTTATGATTGACATACATATAAAGATGCTTGCACACCAGAGGCGAATTTCGCGGCGACACATTTGGCGTGTAACAGTTACGTTCTGAGACAGAAGCGTATCAATTATATATATGAGTGCACACCAAAAGCGACATTCGCAACGACAAATTTCGATAGAATATGTTGTTGTCGACGATGATTGTCGCGGCGATAAATCGCCCGCCTCTGGTGTGTAAGAACCTCTAAGCGCCTGTAGCTTTTCATATCAAGAATCCTGACTAAATTAGTTGGTAAATAAGCACTAATTGTACACATGTTGTGTTTGTTTGGCATACGCGTATACATATTGCTATGCTTATATTAATGACACAATACAGTCAATATAACTCTAACGTAAGAAACAGCCCGCATGTTCTAAAAAAAACATGTCTGCATCATGATAATTATACGGAGTACTGTCATGTCAACTTCATAATAATTTAGCAATGTACATTAGCGGCGTCCTTTCTATTATCACGGCCACATTTGAAATAAATTTATTATGAAATTGACAACCCGAATCCGTTTAACGACCCTGAAAGCAAGTTATTGACGGATTCAACGAACCGATTACAAGCAAATCTCCTAATTGTGAGTGCGCGTTGCAATCAGCGTTATACAGTAATACCTCCAATATTCAAGGCCAACCGGAACTGCCATCGGGTGGTGATCTGTATGTCTCACATGGTTGGCCAGTGACAGGGCTTGAAGGTCTACAACCAGACTGATAAACGCGGCGGCCTTGACCCTGACAGGGAATTATATCCTCCCATTGAGAAAACAATCCGATTAGCAGAAACTCGTCATTACTACCCATTCAAGGCGGTACGGTAACAAATAGACCCCGCTCCGGTCATACCATCATGCATTCTCTATATACAAGAGCTATATATCAATGCACGTCAATTATGAAACCGTAAAAGCCCATTAACTACGTTGAATTACACTGCGACATTTAACCAATATCTCAACGCGGTTATGTGCCCCTTGTGAGCTCTTCGGCCTATGAAGTCTCCTTGTGCTTCTTGAATCGTGACAGCGCCACCTCGAAGCACTTACGTAATCAAAAGCCAGCCAATGGCCATTAAGCTCACAAATTGCGTAATTAATGGCCGACCATAAGGGAAATCCGCCATTATGACGAGAGGACACAGGATGCCTCTTCCTGGAGAATGAGTCTATTCACTTCTTACTCAACATTTCTCTTATCAACCACATGGCGATTGTTGGAACTGGATGTCGAGATGGAATGCACGTGTCACAATACGTGATTGATGCAATTCATAATTAATTACAATGATTGATCATGCAAACTTCCCACTGATTCCATGGATGTGCATGTGTGTGTGTCACAATTGTCCCAAAGTTGCTATATCATGTCAACGACCAAACTGACCGTAGAGTTTATATTGTCAACATTGATATGAAAAGTACGGTTTTCATAAGTGAAGCTAAAGATAAGCCTCACAAGTTTAGTTTGAAGGTGTTCACTTTTCAATTGAAAACGCATGGGCGTTTCAGAATGCATGATATGCCAACTACATCGCATTAGTACAGTACAGTGTTTGTGAACCAATATAGCGGTGGTATGCGTTCGTTCTGGAGACGATACACGCGGTTTTGATCGGAGAAATACGGACAACTATGAACAGAACAGAACAGAGCATAATTGTATTATTATATAATCAAATTTACTGATACATACCACACCAATGGCTCCCTAAACATGTTCGACAACTAACAATAATTAAAAAAAATAGACGGTTCACTTCACTTAAAATATAACTTAATAACGTTAGCAATTTGTGTCTTCCAATAATAATACATTTTAAAATATGCATGTAGTTTTATAGAACATGGCAACATGTCGAACCCATTTTTCAAAATCGTGTAACGTTTTTCCTATTCTACTTGAAAAATGCGCATCTGCTTAATGTCAGCGATACAATGTTGATATATTTATGATATAATAATGCTTAAATGTGGCGTACTAAAACCTGCAAGATATATCCAACTGTGCAATGCGTAATGCTGTATTAGTGCTGATGGTCAGATCAATAGATATTACATAGTATAAGCTCATTGCAGTGACATAGGAGGTATACGGTATAGTATACATACAGTTGAAACCGTCGACTTATCGGGCGTCGAAACTGTCGACAGCGCGCGTAAAAGGTTTGTCGACAACACGGATTTTACACCATCGCCTAACGGGATTAGACTTGTACATTCACGACTATGTATGCTAATTACGACCCCACGACTATCTACTAGTCATAGCATACGCATTGTCCTTGTTGATATTTAGAAAGTGGAGTTTGACCCGTGTTTTTAAGAGTATGATTAAGAAACTTGTTATTAAATGCAAGATCATTTAGCAAATTCAATCTCAGTTCGCTCAGACAAATTAGCAGCATCACTTCCTTCGAGCCGCGAAAACAATATACATTATTGCCTCTAAAGTTAAAAAGAAATAAGTGAAATGGACCCAAGGGTAAAATGAAAACATCGTCTGGTGCAGGATAGTGGAGGTGTTTTATTGACGTTTTACGAGTGAACTTCATTGCAATCAGCTTGCATTGCAATACCCGTCTCGGGGTTTTGTATTTCCTCCTCTGTGCTTATTAACATCTTTCTTCTCAGGATTCATAGTGCTTCAATTATTTACCCCCGTATCACACAGATTCAAGGAAAGGAGGACTAAAAGCACATTATCACGGCAACAGCGGGGTGCGGATTTTCTCGCCGGATTTTATCCTCCACGAACCTTCCATCTCCCCCTTGATCTCAAAGTAGGGCGCAGTGGCAGAAAAACGGGACCTCATGGGAACTTCAGGCTTTTAAAACCTGAGCTGGAATTCAGCTTCCGCTGTGACTTCTACGGCGGAACTTCATTTGCATAAGACAGGGTGCTCGCTGACAATGGGGGGAAAGACTTAATCAGGAATAAAGGTTACACCCACGACTTACCATGCTGTCTGTACAGATTGGCGCACTCACCTTCACCAGCCATAACACAGCAGCAAGTGGATGTCCAGTACTTAATCCCGATAATATCTTCACCATTGACACCTGTAAAAATATAAGACAAATGTGACACCTATAAACAGTATACGTATATACGCTGACATGTGTGCATGAGTTTTTAAAAATATATATATTTGCATTTATTAATACTATAGTTAATTTAGTCCATTAACATGTCGCTCGATGAATGGACAATTTTTCTTTTTATTATTGCACGTGAAATAAGCTCATGGAATTTACAAGCTGCACTGTACATCTAACACTTTGTTTGTATATCTGAGTTTTCACTCTTTACTCTCCGATATTAATGGAGGAAATAAAGATCATGTATTCATTCATTCATAGTTCCTTCGAGAAGGAATGTGTATTCACGGGAGTTGTAGTGAATAACTGATAGGAAGATCAATATTAAATATAACACAAATAATACAACTACAAATACAATGTGTATACTTGTATTATATTATATTATATTTATTTATGTTTATTTTATTTTTTAAATTCCGGTAATCTGGATAAATCATTTGAGAAGGTATGCATGTATTAGACTTACGTGTATACGTATATAGATTTTAGGTATATTAAATATAAATACAAATCCAACACCGAACGTGTTTGCGTGAAGTGTTTATATTGATCTCCTGAGGTCGGAGCCAACCACTACGATGCGTAGGTTCCCTTGGTGTCAATATTTAAAAACCTATTTCAAAGACGGATCGATAAAGTCATTATTCGTGTAAGTGCTAATCTTTTCACTCCGTGTGATCACTATCGACCTTGCTATGAAGCGGTCATGTAAGGAATACTAGCACCGAGTAACACACCTCCGATATATAAGTTGACACGTAGCTGTCATGTTTGAAACTTAATGCCTGATCGAACTTATCATTACTTAATTACGGAATGGGTGTGTTTGCTGTTTTGAGTAAACATGGCGGTGTTTTATGACACATTTCGTGAGTATATGCACATATGAACATGTTGAGGTGTATATTGTATTTCACACCCTGATACATTTAAACTAGTTTAATATTAATACACCCCAATTAAAAGTGTGTGATTATCAATCAGTTGTAAACTTACTATTCTCCGTTCAACATCAATTAACCGCATATTACCACAAACTATCGCAAAATTAAGTTCTGAACATTGGCGAGTTCGACAGTTGTTTTACTTTAAATCATACCTTGACGACTACATTTAAAGTGATAGTAATCTTGCTACGACATGTGATGTAAAAGGACAGGCCTGGATTTGTAAACGAATTACGTGTTGAGTAATAAGCATTGTCATCATCATTCTGGAATGCAAGCCATGGATCAGTATACCTATATTAAAACGGATTTCTGACACTTTTGTTGCTCCGGCCGAACAGAGGGAAGTCTACTTTAATGACGGTGATAATACAACTTATCAAGGTATAGCTGAGAGTGAAATGGTCCGCAACAAGGGTAACGTAATCCCCCGAGTGAAACGAAAGCGCACCTACTGGTAGTCGGGTCCCCAGTTTATAACGCCACCCCGCGTGCGCACCCGCAGTGAAGCGTAGTTTACTTTTCTACATTGATCATTCGACAGGCACTTTGAGCAAAAACAGTGAAGTCGAGACGATGACAAATATATCTGGTATTGCAAGGCGACATTCTTCGTCCCTTGGTTTTCATAATAGCCATGGATAATGTTGAAGTCGGTTGCCATGGTGGATATTACCTAGCTCGAGAATCCTCTAGCTGTAACTGGCCATATGAAACGTTTTATATATGTATATCCATCTTACAAGTCTCATATATATGCATGGCCAGTTATAAGCTAGATGATTCTCGAGCTAGACATTTCCGTGCCGTCCGACCATCCAGGAAGCAACTTCAAGGACGCTGTCTTACCTTGTATCGTATAATGTTTTATATTATAATACATACTAAGTGTTAACAGTTGCAATGCATGTAGACAAACTTGAGGTATAGTAACACTACACATACGGATAGTTCTGCAATTTCAAAAGCGAAACATATTAATTCATACAATCTAATAGTCCAACGGTTCTGATGATATACATATTCTGATGATGTACCGACTCCATTCTTAATTTACAGTAATTCTAAGAGATGTCCGATATTATTATATACATTTATATAAATTACAAGATCTTCACATATGACACAGTACCATTCGTCATCTACTATTGACAAATCACAATTAATATTAGTGTAGTATTACAGCCTTGGTATGCATGCTCATCATTCACAACACAGCGGCATTGATATTGATGAAATGAATAAGTGCCAAATTGATAACAATATCAGATGTCTTAAATGTAATGCATTAATTTAGGAATCTCAACATGAGTGATAATATTTTGGGAGTAAATCCTTGTTTATGTTAGTCCTGTAAATACAGACGAGTCTAGAAGTTAACATGGCTACATTAATGTGACTGAGTTGGTTTATACAGTAGGAATTTACAACTGCAGTTATAGTTTTGGCTTGAAGTAGTAATCAGAGCGCAAATATTGACTCGAATCATTCACAGGCAATAGTTCTCGATCATGTGTGCGGACGAAGACCTTGAATTTTTAACATAAATAATCGTCAGTTGTGTAGAATGTAGTACATTATGTTGAGACGTCATGCACAATGCACGTGGAGTTGTAAGCATTATTTATAGAAACGAAAAATATATGCACACAAGTTGATGTAATGCTGTAGTTTTGGCATGAATGCTGGGTCAGTTAATTATACTATTATATGTCATGACAACTTCAGTTTTCATCGAAAACAATGTTATTGACTGCATGTATTGCAGTATTACTTTCTTATAGTAAATATCATGAAGGAGTAATACATTGCGAGGAAAGTTCAGAATACCCTTCAGCATTGTTCTATTTCTTTTTCATTTAGAAGTGTGGCCAAACATTGGCAGTTGTCTGAGTTGAACTTGTTAATCACGCGTTTGACTTTCAGAATTTATTACTTGAAGGGTATTACGATTCTTAATGTCAAACAGCACGTGCTAGTTGTGTGTCAACTCATGGTCACAACCATTTGATTCAGATGACTTTCAAATTAAGTTACTATCAATTCAGCCATGTTTCCAATTCCGTCCGAATTACGATCCACCGCAAACTCGCGTAATGCACAAGCGCACGCCGGTCTAGTCAACGGCAACTGAATTAGGAAAGGCCGCCCATATATTTCCATTTTCGGAAGACATGCATGCTCCGGTTGCGCTTTTATCATAGAAGACATTAAAGCAATGACGCATCCAGTTAGGGCACCACACAACAATTGAGGGTTAAGGTGTCCGGAGAAAAGATGACCACTGTCCGAGAGCAGACTGGACATGCAGTATGGGCACATGTTTACACGTGATTTACTGCGCAGGCAGAAGTACTAACTGACATTATGACCCGCGTTCGATGCTACGCTGCCAATTGCCTCACAGATGTAATCTTCGCTGGACATCTGTACTGGGAGAAATAATCGAACTCCGGTTCCGTATCACATCTTACATGAACACTTTTTGTAATGTCCAGAGCATCCGATACTGCCTGTGGGTTACGGAAACGAAATACGATCGGTGAGGGACAAGGCGGTCCATTACCCCCCGCACAATTAGACATTATTGTCTCGTATATTGTAATGGATATTGTGGGGATAATGTGTCTGTCATCCAACGTATCAGACAACTTTGGAAGTCTAGATATCATGAACTAACGAAATATCGTTTCACAAAATTATAGTTTCCAGAAATATGTCCTAAAATGAATGAAGCGGAATGTAATATATTGCACATTTAGTTATGGTGTGTATTTGCTTCACATGCACATGTAATGGTCAATACAGTAAAATGCATGGCTATGCTTATTTCTATAAACAAGTTGACGTTTCATATGATTGAACTCGACAAAAACGCTCAGTTCTTAAATAATTAGCATGCTTTTAATGTGCACATCGGTTGTGCTAAAATAGTTACTCCAACAAGAAACATATCCGTCATTATTTTTGAAAAATAATATTACATTTAAATTGTTGTTTATTAAAGGCACACTTGAAGGTTCGCCATAACTGTTTTACTCAATCAATACCAACATACAATGAAATGCAGTAATAATGGAAAGCGAGTTCTGTGTTAGATTTGTTTATGACCTCCATTGACATAATTCCAGGCTTGGAATGCGCTCTTCGTGGGGATAACGACATTCTGGGAATGTTTGACCGACTCATCCCGGGGCGGAATTAGAAGTTCCTTCTGGCATCCGATGCTTAGATTTACGACTTCGTACACGTCTGCTGATGTCCTACAGCATACGCACCTCCCACACACGAGCATGCGTAAGTCTAAGATAACCGTAACTCCAAACTTAACAAATATGTTGTCTATGACTGAAATTGGGTTTACGATGACCTTGGATGTGTATAAGATTGTCACAGGATAGACCAGGCACCGAATTCGCAAAACAAATTTGGGTTTGAGATTTTGCTTAGTTGAGATTTCTCAGATTGACTATGTGCTACAATTTTGGGTAGAAATCCAAACCCAGCACTGATTCAATGGGATAACTCTCAGCTGAGAAAATATCAAATATAAAAATAAAAAAAATAAAAAAAACAAGTTTGTTTCGAGAATTCAGGGTCAGGGCCTATTCGGTTTTGCAATTGGGGTATCCAACATGTTGTGACCAAAATAATAAGAGCATGGGTGTATGTCGTAAATACCGTGCAGACAGACAATGCTACATTTCAACTCTCCTTTGCTAAGACCGGAATAGTCCGGGACATGAACAACTGAATCAATCGACACATTATATTCTACGTTTGAGGCATAGTATGGTCATATGGCAGAAGGGTACTGTCATTATCGGGATTGATAATAATACTATACGGTCTACAACTTAGTAAATGTGTATATGTCGACGTAAAATGTAATATGAAGACATGGCACGTGGTAGTCTATGCATGTGTCATCGGCATGTTGTTGTAAATATGCGAATATGTCTTCACAGGAGAAGCACGATACCAAGTATATCGACGAAAGAACACCTCCGAAAAAAAAAACCGTTTGAATAATCCTTCTTTGGTAATATGAATACGACGTTATCTTTTATTATTATAAAATAATATACTGACATACCAAACATCAACCCGCAGCACAAGGACTGCTGAAACCATGCTAGCAGGTCGCACTAAAATTTAAGTATTTATTTCCATTTTTTCACAAGTAATAAAAACGTCTACTTGTCCTTTATGCGTGCCTACTTGTTGAGCAGTATACGTCAACAGTTCTGATGATGTGTTGATAGAGAACGAACCCCAATACGAACATCAGTCTTCTTGCAGCAGTTCATACCTAGACACAAGTATACCATCCTCATCTTCCTCTCCCTCCCTCTCTCTTTATCGCTCTCACTATATATCTATATTTCTCTATACATCTATATTTCTCTCTCTCTCTCTCTCATTCTCTCATGCTTATTATTTTATACATGAATTTACATTATTTGCGCCGTACCCTCCAGCATCACAATTCACTGTCTTGTAGAAGTAGCACACGTATGCTTCTTCCCCTACAATTCAACAAAGCAAAGCAGTGAGGTAGAGCATGTAACATTTCAATTTGAGGGATACATACCCCACAGAAAGGATGATTTCAAGCACCCACTTCTCACATAATTAATCAAAGAAAATGCCTAGACGTATTATGTTACTAAGTAAACAAGCTCCCTTGAATTGGTGAAAATAAACTCTGGCACCGACTATATTTTACGAATGCGTTTCATGACCCAGTCTAACCCTCAATTCGTAACGCGGATTACGGCCTTTCAGTGGGTGTGACAGCAATATACTAAGTCAACACAGTCCATTTGAAGAGTTCATCTTGACGTCAGGATGTCAAGAGAAGTCAAAATGACTATTCATCCGACGTCTTGCGGCAGATGGGTGCGTGTTTTTCTTAGCAACGCAAATATTTACTATCATATAAATATGATAACAAGACGCATGATGAGAAAACCGTCAGTTTCTAAGCTCAAATAGGACCAAAGACAATTCGCATTAAATCTATAATCCATGGTATTACTTATATCTTTGAAATATTATATTTTAAACAAAGTCTAAAGGTGCGTAGCCTAAAGCAGGTTGCATATTGATTACTATTGGGACTTAATTTGACCTGGCTCCATTTTTTCGTTTAATTTTGTGTCGCATGGGTATATTGTACACGCATGACGAGTTTCACTGCTTTTGTTCAAACACCTCCTGGTATCAGCTTTGGAAATTCTACATCTCTTGTTATCAAACTGCTAGGGACCACAAGATACATTAGCTTTCCAATTATGCCTGATAAAGTCATTTTGACTAAGTATTCAAATAATAAAGGGAACAGAGAGTCGCCTTGCCAAACCCCTTCTTTGCGAATTTTGCCAACATTTCATCTGAAGTCAATTCACGTGCCTCTGCGTTTATAATGGCTTTTGATGAAATTTGCAAGGATTTGGACTGCCAACTGTGAGGAACGGCCATTTACTGCTAGAGTGAGCAGCGTTGAGTTAACATGATAATCGCTAGGGTTGGAGTATTGGGACCCAACTCTTAAAACCTACCGACTGAAATAATCCGAGGAAACGTTTTCAGACAACATGGCGATGTGTCTTTCACGCCAATTTTGGCGAGTCGCCATGGATATAATTACATTTAGAATCCCAGATTCAGTCTGGTGGTTTTCAAACAAGAATATGCGATGTTGAGTGAGTTGTGTGTATAGTATATGGGACATTAAAACCACTGAGCACATAAAGGTTTGCCTTCTGAACATTTAATCTTTGGTCCTAAAGTGTCCTCAGTGACACGAACTAACGAAAAAACTACAGTCGAGTAGGTTGACCCTTGTTTGCTTCATAATCCGAACACTTGATACTTCTTTACATTATATGTTTAACAACGATTGATAATATAGGAGAGCAGTATAGTACAAGTAGTATTTTGTCTATAGGGAGTAGTTTTTGAGAATGTATATGTGTACATTGTACTACCTTATCCATTAAACATCGATACGCGAATTTTCTTTAAGAATGGGCGATGATGTGACTGTTCGACTTGAGAAGTAGACACAGATAAAATAAGAAAGTTTGAGTTCAACCTATGTCATGTTTCGGTGCATGTCACTGTCGTACGCCACCAGCGCACTGGTTCATGCGTTTACCTTCATGAGTATATATTACATGGCAAACTGGTGTGTATGTGTCGCACAATAGTATACTATGATATTACTATATTTATACGAATGAACTACCAGAAGATAAATTGACCAGATGAAATATGAACATTAATTCATCCTGATACATGATACAAGAAACAATGCGGGTGCGATGTATGAATCGCACTCAACTGTATTATGACATAAATGTCCCCCGGTCTGTCTATATGCCTTTTTATATATGCATCTTGTCGAACCCAACTACATGTATACATTAGGCATGCATACAAGAACTATATGCAACGGTTTGAACTATTAAAACCGACTTAACCGCAGCAGCATGGATGCACTGCTAAAACGGTCACCACTTAAACACTGCAATTCAGACATGTTGGCAATTAAAAAGAAGAAACGCAATAGCTTATATATATATACGTATATTTGTCTGTCTAGTTATGCTCCTTTTAGTATGAGTGCACCGATGATGTTGGCAGTTATGTCCCCGCACTGGCCGCTACACTCTCTGGAATAGCAGACACTTTACCTAGGATAGCATAGCTGTCTAGTCCTTGTCGCCCAGTCACTTCAGGTCATAAAAAAGCAAGATTTGATCCATAAATAGGATGTAGTGAAGGCAATATTAACCATAAAGTAATGTAGATTCACGCTAAACGAGCTAGCATATGAAGGATGAGGCATTTTACAAAACGTGCAATGGCCTAAGGATAATAAAATGCTCATTGAATAATATTATATGAAAATTACGATTATCACGGGAGCAAGACAGAAATAAAAATCGATATTAACTTATACTACAGTGTTTTATGGAATCTCGCCGTGTTAATATGGCATTGCAGCATAAACCACCTTGTGTTGTTAACCGTATACGATGAAGTACAGAATGCGAAGTACAGAATGCATGCGAAGAACAGAATGCGACGTACAGAATGCGAAAACGGAATGATACAGTCTATGCAGTAGAACCCAACTGTGGAAGTACCCAACGTTATTTTTCAAATGGAAACACTCCGTTTGATTGGTCGTATGCTTATGGTGTTTGTGCGCGGGCGTGTTTGTGTATATGTGCGTATTTGTGTTTGCTTTTAACGTGTCTATGATACTATGAAATACGCAGTGAGTTGGGCCATCATATATATACTGCACATATAATACTTTTAAAATACAACATACTATAATATAAACCATTAAATTGTCACACTGTGAAATCAATACAAAAATACAGACACCGATACAAAACCGACGTATACAGTATAGTGTTCCTTAACAAAATATAAATATGATACATATTAATAACGACTCTATAGCTTGTTCGAGTATTCACTTTAATACTGGAGATTATGCTTTAGTGATACGATATCACATCTGTCACGTATTGGACATTTTTAAAGTTGAAATACATGTCCGTACATTGGACTATTCAATGGCATAAGTCATGATACCGTCTTGGTAGCCAAATGCAGAAATAACAATGTTGGTACGCAAAATGCGTTTTCCTAAAAATAAATGAGAAAAGCTATATGTAATGCATATAGTAATGCACGACTATAAACACTGCATCGAAACAACCGAAAAAAAGACACATGCATTACTCTGCATATCATGTATGCTATATATTATTATTATTGCAACTCAGTGGCAATGTGTCCCTACAAAACAACCCGCAAACGACTATTATATGTATAGATGCCACGGGTATAAAGTGTCTGAATTAAAATAGACAACTATGACTATGCCATCACTGAAAGCAATTTAATAATGCTATAACTTGGTCAGACGAATAATTATATCTCAAATAGTATGTATGTCCACCATTATCGTTCGAACAATCGTTGATATAGTACATGATGCTATTTAAATACGGAACATTATAGATAGTGCATGAGCATATTGTGTTAATCGCAATGAGTGGTATTACAGTATATCAATAGCATAACATGCAATATTAATAGCATTTAGTAATTTCGTCATCAATCAACCTTTATAAATAGAGACACATATACAGCAATAATAATAATTATAATATATGCAATATA